>JAPTGZ010000016.1:21151350-21174264 GCA_029814645.1 Fowleria isostigma | reverse complement strand
AGGTGGGGGTCAGGAAGGGGGGGGGGAGGAGGAGGAGGAGGAGGCAGGGAGGGTAAATTGGGCGGACACATAAAAACTGCGAGGGGCCATAGATGCTGGATCATTTGGAAAAGTCTGTCCGTCCTTTACGCACCGCCCAACCCTCAGCAGCTGTACACCGGAGACACACACACACAAAAAAGGACCGACTCCGAGCACCGGCCTTCCTTCTGTCCGTCTCATCCGTGTCCCCTTGTCTTTCCTAGAGGTGTCGTAAAGGGATTAATGAGGCGCAAACGCACCGACGCGCTCCTTTAAGGCTCGGCTGTGCGTTTTTCGGCTTTACGCCTGGAACTGCCATCGCACCTTCCCTTTCATATTCATTTCATTCGTGGATACCTGGACCTCTACTGATGGTAAGAGCTCACCCACGGACACTGACACGTTTTTTTTTGTTTTTTTTTACGCGTTAACACACTGACAGTTTAGGGACTTTTCTGCGGAGTTGGATGAGTGGTTGGTGTTGGTGTGCGTCTGACAGACCCCGATAGGGAAGACTGGGATAGTGTTTCCGATAGAAGGAAGAAGTGAATGCAAGGAAATTATCCATTAAAATCACATTGGGTGACTATAATGGCAAACAATCTGAAATGGAGTGGATTTAAAGTGGATTTAGGAGTTTAAAAGTCTGGTATTTGGGTCAAATCTTTTTGTGACGGAGAATTAAACATTGACAAACTAAAAAATATTAAAAAAAATAAAAATAAAAAAATGCCTTTACGCATCTCTTTCATTACCAAAACATACTCAAAACAAAATATTTGAGCGCATTTTTCCGTTTATTCCAACTTCTGCGCTCATTTTGCCTGATTGGACACCTGCTTCTGCGTTATTTTATTCTAGAGTGCGACATCTCTTTATGATATCTTAATAGAATTCCTTTGATAAGTCAGTGTTTATTATCAATTTCTCCTTTACATGGATTTCTTCTTGAATGATTCTCCCGAAACTGGGCCAAAGGGAAACATTGCGCAAAAACGCACGCATTAAAAAAAAAAAAAAAAAAAAAACAGTCCACAACAACTCCAGCTGCTGTGAAACAGGCTGAATGACCCTAGAACGAGTTTTTAAATATAGTTTTAAATATAGTTTATTCTTGTGTCTGTTAATATGAATTAAAAAGTGAAACTGTGTCAATTAAGACGACAACGCAGCAGCAGAAGAAAAAAAAAACAAAACCAAAAACATTTGCGGCCTGCGGGCGCATGGCGTCCTTGGCACACACTCCATTAGTTTTCTACTGAGATTTTTCTGTCACCGTGCAGGGAAACGAACTCGATTGCAATGATTTATTTGTTCGTTAACTTAAAATTAGAACCACAAAATAAAAATAAGTGCAACCGGTTTTACTTATTGTCAACGTGGGCGTCTGATCCTCCCCCCCCCCCCTAAAAAAAAGCAGTTTGTTGCCTTTTTTTCCTATTTATATTGGCATCATTGAACGCATCTGGAAATTAGAGGAGAGCCCAAGACATAAAGTAGGTAAAAACTGAAATGGATCAAATAATCCTTAAAATAAGTCATTGATTATAAGTTGTTTTGCCTTGTCAAACCAAACCATTAGCCTGTTTTGAGTGATCTCATTGACTGTGAATGTTTTTACTGCTGAGTTGCACTGCCTCCACTCCAGTCAATAAGAAAGAACATTGCACTGAGTTTTATGGGGAGTCTCAGCTATTTTGTAAACTTAATTCAGCTTCAGGTTGGAGCTGCTAAGAGAATCTCAAACTGTTATGAAGTAGTTTTCTTAATGGATGGTGTTGGACTTATTTTGGGTGCAACATCAGGATGTGAATGTATATATTTATGTATATTTGTGAACACAAGGATATGTATATAATATGTGGATGTAATTTTGTTATTGTGAATTGAAACAACACTATATATAGACGGCACAAGCTCAAAATAAACCAATCAATCAAGCATATTGGCAACAAAACACTTAAAATCTACCATATTTACCCCCAGTACAGATGAGTTCTTCAACTGATTTCTAAAATGATCCTCTCAGCCCACAGATTTGGCTGTTGGCTCTAACCTGCCGCCCTCCTCCTCCTCCTCTTCTTCTTCTTCTTCCCTCCCTTCACTTTGCTTCGTCCTGTCTTTCCTCCCACCATCACTGTCAAATTCCTCAGGAAACACATCTGAAGAGCCATGTGCATAGTCTGATCACATTATCTCTGGTCAGAAAGAGAGAGAGAGAGAGAGAGAGAGAGAAAGAGAGAGAGGAGGCCAAGGGGGATCCAGCAAAAGCCAAGGCCAGTTAGTGACTGCTCAGGCCTAATTGCTGCCCTGGGTCTGCATTTGTTGCAAAATAATGTCTCTCAGTCAGTTGAAAGACATTTTACGAGGGATGTATTTTGATTTTTCTCTATTCAGAACACTGCAGATACTTGTTAATTTGGTGTAAATATGAAAAAACTATTGATTTATGTGTTTAAATAGCAGTGTTTTACTCCTTTTTTTCTTTTTTTTATAAATCACAACTAGTGAGAACAGGCCAACACTAGAGCATGACTGCACAGACTTTTCCCAAAGATGAAAGTTCCTCCCTGTCTGTCTTACATCTTCTTTCATCATCATCGCACCACTTTGAGTGTGTGTCTGTTTTAGCCTGCAGCTTTGTCAGCGACTGGTTACAGTTACAAGATGTTCTGTATGGTCAGTGTTTTTGAGTGCTATGAATCCCTGTAATCATGGGAGAGGCCCTCTCTGTACAATGAACGTTTGTTGTCAGAGATGTGCGCACACACACACTCAGACATTCACACACACACTCGCGCACACACACACGTTATCCCCCCCACCCCATGGGTAATAGAGCTGATCATGTTCTGAACCCTCCTCTCTTTGCCACAGTTCTCACGAACATGCAAGCGGTGGCACTCATGCGCACGAACAGACACAAACATGCTCTCACGCACACGCCTTGCCACCGTTTAGCTCATGGACACACACACACACACACACACACACATACACTCTTCTTCTTCGCACACACTGGATCTAGTGTCATGACCGAGAAAGAGGGGGTCAAACGGAGGTCAGAGTCTAATACTGTTAGGGGGGGAAAAAAGATCCTTGATTGCGTGTACGGTGAGCCACGCAGGGGCTGAGATCGCCACGCAGATACCGACCCAGACAGCTATGCTCTGTACGATACACTACACACACTCCTGTTCATTTGCATCCTCTGTCTGGAGTAATGCTTGGGTTCTCTCCAAATGATGACCCAAGAGTTGTGGAGCTGAAATGTCTGCTCTGGGCTGATGTTGTTGTGGTCACTCTGTCAAAAAAAAAAAAAAAAAAAAATTATGCATGCAATTTTATTAGAGTGATTCAGCTCTATGTAGCTCAGTTGAATGGCTGAATTGTTAGAGACATGCTGCTGTGCTTGTTAAATGTTACAGTTAAAGGAAAAAAGATGTTTAACTACAGACGCTATGTTTAAGACCTAACGTAAGCAGTGACGGTCAGGCCTTTCCATGTGAAAATGAAGCAAAATAGCAGACTTTGGGGTCGGATTTGAGTTGGGTTTTTTTTTTGTATGGCGCAAAATTCGGTATATCTAATTGAAATCTAATACAGGGCTTGTTTTGGAATTTTTCTTGTGGGCCAATGTTGAGCAATTTGAAAAACATCAACTATTCACTGTTGTAACTGCAACACCGTTCAATGAAAACTCACTTCTTTGTGAACTTGTCATCACTAAGGTCTTTAATTGACACAGACTGAAATTGAACATGATTGGTTTAACTCTCCAAGGGTGAGTTTGTACAATTACAGTGGCTGGAAATGGTAAAAACAGGATAAAAGTTGCATATTTAACCCAAAATGGAGGGTTTCCTGTTGAGCGCACAAGTCCAAGAAACTTTTTTTTTTTTTTTTTTGCAATTGTGGACTTCATGTACCAACAAAATATTAAGATTTGCGGAAATGTACCATATTTTGTTTGTTTGGAAATGGCAAAAACAGGGTAAAAGTTGCATATTTTCACCCAAAAGGGAGGGTTTCCTGTTGAGTATATGAGTTCCAAGAGGCTTCTTTTGTAACTGTGGACTACATGTGCCAACAAAATATTAAAATTTGTGGAAATGCATCATATTTTGTTTGGAAGTAGCAAAAACAGGGTAAAAGTTGCATATTCCACCCAAAATAGAGGGTTACCTGTTGAGCGTACTGGTGGAAGAGACTTTTTTTGCAACTGTGGACTACAATTCCCAACAAAATATTTTGATTTTCAGAAATATTCTGTATTTTGTTTGTTTGGAAATGACAAAAACAAGGTAAAAGTTACATATTTGACTGAAAATGGAGGGTTTCCTGTTGAGCGTATGGGTCTAAGAGGCTTTTTTATTCAACTGTGGACTACATGTGCTGACAAAATATTAAGATTTGCGGAAATGTACCATATTTTGTTTGGAAATGGTACAACTTGTATATTCGACCCAAAATGGAGGGTTTCCCGTTGAGCATATGGGTCCAAGAGCCTTTTTTGCAACTGTGGACTACATGTGTTGACAAAATATGGTACATTTCCACAAATTTTAATATTTTCAGGGGATGGCATTAGCAAACCTGGGCCCAAGATTGGTTTTTTTTGTTCTTTCAATGCTGTTTTGGAGTTTAACCCCTCGAAATGTGATTAAACTGTTAGTAGGATATTCCCTTCAGGTATTGGAACATGATCACATCTTTTGATCTTGTGGTTACATCAGCCTTCAAGGCCAAGCTCGGCTCAAAAACACACTCGGGCGCTTAACGTCTGACTCTTGTGGCGGACTAGAAGCTGTCCTCCTGATGACAGTGGTGTTAAAGAGCGTAAGGCCTGTCATCAGCGTCACTACAACCTGTGTGATCCCTCAAGTGCTAAGAAGGGGGGGGGTTACTAAGAGATGAAGCCCCCTTTTTTTGAGATGTTGAAGTTCCTTGTCTGAAATGGATGATCTCAGTTTGCTCAGAGGGATAAAGGTTGAGCGAGTTCACTTGGAGACAAGTTCCTGTTAAGCAAACAACCCACTTGTTTTGGATATAGATTTTAGCACTCATGATCAAAGTGGTGTTATCAGTTCTGTGTGAACATGAGAGGAGGGTTCCAGCCTTTTTTTCCAGCTGCAGTTGACACATAACTAATGGTTTTTACTCTTTGATTTTGCGCTGGTTTCTGTATCGACGTCGGGTTTATTTGGTCTGAGGTGAGCGGACTGCATTAGGGATCTGCTGTCTGTGTTGTGCCACATACCTCCTTACATTCCAGTTACAGTAAATAGCTAGCTTAACCCATGAGCCAAAATGATAAGCCTTAAAGAGACACTCTCTCACACGTATACACAAGCTGACACAGATATACACACATTCCCTCCACTACTCTTTAAGTAAATAACAACCTCAAGTGTTTGTTCAGTGTATAATCCTCCTGGGTCTTTTTTTATCTGTATCTTTCAGGAACAGGGTCACTCCAACGTTCTCCTGCAGCCTCCCAACACCACCTAACATTTCCTGGAAGAACGTGTCCATTGCCCGCTCCCAACAAACATGGACTGTTTTCCCATGCTTTATTTTCTGTCGGTAAGTAAACAGACCGTGGCATTTCAATTTGCGGCATGTGACACATGGCGGCATCTTGCGATTTTTTTTTTTTTTTTCTCCCCCCTCCCTCTCCTTTTCCCCTCGTCGAGACACTGATTTATGCAGCATTCATGCAGATTGGAGCCTCAAGCTTCTCTAGTGGGTTGGGTGAAGCACTTGTACGTGTTTTTAGTGGCTTTGCGGAGGGACCAGATCAAGTTAAAAATTCGCTCTGACCCCAGGGCCGCGCCATTTATTTGTGTAATCATAGTAGAGAGGGGGGGAGGGAAGGGGGGAGGACAGGAATGGCCCTCGGATTCCATTCAGAAAAGTCAGGTACTCGAAGCAGCTGTTTACCTTCAGAGGATGTCGCCAGAGATAAACTACAAGTGGTCAGGTACTGCTATGTCACAAACAAGAAACACTGAACTATTACAACCAATTAGAGCAGTGGTTCTCAAACTTTTTACAGTGGAAGACCCCCCGAAAAAGACTTTTTTTTTTTTTTCATCCAAGGACCCCCCCTCAACTCTTGTTTCATCAGTTTTGACAGAAAAAAATCAGGCAAATTTTGTTCCTATACCAAAGTTGTGTTTATATTAACAAAAATTTATAAACAACGAACATATACTTAACTGTAATGTATAAAAACCTAACAAATCTATGGAAGATGATTAGGGCCACTGGAAAAAAAATTATTTCCAATATCTTTATGTATTGTTATCTGGAAAAATAGTCAGAATTCAAAGATTAAAGTCAAAATTTGGAGGAAAAAAAGTTAGAATTGAGAAAAAGTCTGACTTTTTTCCTCAGAATTCTTATTTTTTAATTAAACAAGTAAACAATAATTTAAAAACTGTTTTTAAAAATCAGACTTTAGCTTTTTTATTTACACGTGGCCCTAATCCTCTTCTGTTTAAATCTTTCAGTAAATTTTGTGCAAAATATAAACTGAAAAGTGTCCTCTTTCATGAATAAGAAAAATAAATTGGTATTTATATAATAAAAGAACTTTTAATCAACAAAAAATAATGACTTGCCTACTCAAATAAACTCATTTTAATAATATATAAAATAGAAAATTCTTAATGTTACCAAAGCTTAAACAAGATCACAGACAATAAAACTATTATATGAATGTATTTATTGTATTTTATATTTTAGCATTAATTCTCATTATTTATTTTGTATTCAGTACATGATTTATTTAATGTATTTTTACAATAAAAAAAAATCGGCTGGGCTTCTTCCAAGTACCCTCATTTGAGAACCACTGAATTAGAGCATGTCCTTTTTCTGTACATTTAGAGAAAACCGCTGGTAAAACACGACAAAAGGTCAAATGCAGACCTTTCTTAATTTAGTTGAACTCCAGGAGCCTTTGATGGAAATTTCAGGAAACAAAGCATCAATTTCTATCCACCCCGTCTCTGCTGTTGTAATATTTTATTCCTTTATACTATCTGCTGCTCCCTTCAGAGACATCATGATTCCTGGTAATCGAATGCTGATGGTCATTTTAATATGCCAAGTCCTGCTGGGAGAAAGCAACCATGCTAGTCTGATACCTGAAGAAGGGAAAAAGAAGGTTCCGGGCCTACAGGGTCGTTCGGCCGCTCAGAGCCATGAACTGCTGCGCGACTTTGAGGCCACGCTGCTGCACATGTTCGGCCTCAAGAGGCGGCCGAGGCCCAGCCGATCGGCCACCATACCTCGCTACCTGCTGGACCTCTATCGGCTGCAGTCAGGGGAGGCTGAGGAGGCCGGAGGGCATGACATTGCCTTCGAGTATCCGGAGAGGTCGACGAGCCGAGCCAACACTGTGAGGGGCTTCCACCATGAAGGTAAGCAAAGGATCAAGGATCACAATAAGGATAAAAATGTGTAGAATGAGGCAAAAACTAGTTTTAAGTTGCATACCTTAATTGGTGTTGAGATTTAATACGAGATGAACATCACAGAAAAAAATGATTAGACAATCAACAACAATAGTTATACAATCAAGTACTAACTCCTGTGTGTATCATGTGACTAAAACAGACAGAAAAGAAAACATGGAATGAATAAAAGCACTGTTTATGTCAGATGTTCATGTAAGAACTTGTGTGATTTTGCTTATTATCAAGAAAACCAAAGAAAATGGATAGATATTGGCTCTTAAATTAAACTAGCCATTTTTGTTGTTGTCATTATATTAGTCGAAACAAATGTATGTTTATTTGTACCAGGCATTAAAATTAACAAGAAATTGAAGAAAACAAGGGTGGTCTAATACTTTTTTCCATGACTCAATGCAAGTTTTTACAATGCAGCTAAATGCCCCACTTATCATAGGTGTTCACATTATAAGAAGAATCTGTGACATGTTCAATATCTCTAATAAGTTATGACTTGACAGAAATAAACCAATTAATTTTTGCAGTTGCCACCAAACCAGCATATATTAATTTGAGATTAGCTGATGATGATCCCGGTGTTCATCCGAAACATGAGATCCAGAGTTTATTAGGGACATGAAACATCATCCACTGTTTTGTCTGCCTTTACAGACTTTTCGTTATGGTCTATTCAGTCTTTCCCACTTCTACAATTATTTGTACTACTGTAGGTGTTTGAAATAGAAGCTTGGTTATAGTAATTGGACTTGTGCTTGAAAACCATACATGTGGTTTTAGTTTTCCAAGATCTACTTGCTGAAAGAAATGTAGTATCATAAACTTTCATCGCTCATTTTCTGCAATAAACCAAAAGCCAATGGAAAAATACAATTGGATTTTTGTTGATTAAACCGGGACATTGTTAACCTCTGGGTCTGGCCTGCAAAAATATGTTGCCCTTGCAGCACTCTGTTGGCATCATTTAGTAGAAAGGAAACGCAGAGCTGGAAACAATACACAGAAATATTACGCAGTAATCAGTGCTGTTCTCAAATGTCAATGATTGTAGTAGTAACGCATTTCATTTTGCATGGGTGAGGACTGCTAAAAACATTTCCTACATCCCTTGAAACATGATTGTAAGGCCGCTCCACCCATCTCACCATAACCAAGGAATCTAAGGATGTGGTCACCAAACACTGTCGAAAGAGGGGCAAAAAAAATTCTGCTAGACAAGCTCTCAAGAGCCTCATTTGACAAAACCGTGCGTGTTTGGTTAGCAGCTGAAGGAAAAGCATACCTTCATATTACTGACTTACACTTCTCACCCCACCCAGCAGAACACGGCTTAAAAAAGCCATCGTCTCCTTGGCCTGGAATTGTGCTCCTTTCTTATGTCTCCCGGTTTTATATGGAGGGTTCTTTTAGAAGGACCTTCCTCAACGTGCAATTATCTTTAATTCTACTCTGCAGCCTTCTAAATAAAGCCCCTACTGCCAACAATGTGGGTGCTCGGAGCAGACGATGCAGCAGCTCTCTGGAGAGATGGAAAAACAGTCTCAGAGGCTGGTGTGATAGAACAACTGGAGGGAGCAACCAAGGGTTTTTTTTTTTTTGTTTTTTTTTGTTGAATCCGAATGGTAGAAACTCCCGTTAACCTTTTAGGTTGACTGATAAACTAAACATATTGGAGGGAGGTTTTTCTGAATTGGCACGGAGAGAAGGTCGGCTCGTTGTAGCGGAGTTAGCAAGCGATCAAGTATCATGGTGAACTGAGAAAACCGGGGGAGCTTTGGGGCTCGAGAACATGTCCGCCCTCAGGGGGAGGAGTGAGGAAGGAGGGATGAGTCAGCCTTAATGGGGCTTGTCAAACACACTGCTAGTGGTAGCGTACGCCAATCCACACTCGGAACAGGGCAGAGTACCAAGGCTAGTCAGGAAGAAAGAGACCCGCTGCTGGAGGAGGAACTTCTGCTTGTGATGCAATGTGTGTGTATGTGTTTCTGCTGCAGTCTACAGGCATTTATCCTCCTTCTCCTTCGCTAAACTATGCTAATAACATGTTCCGAAGCCTTTTAAGTAGGAGTGCTCGCTTTCATGTAAGCACCATTGTGCCATTGTGTGATTCAGTTGACTGATTTATTCAAAACACAGCAAGGTACTACAGACCGTAACAGATGGACAGTTAAGTGAGGAGAAATGTTGCAAGGTAAATCATCCAGCCATCCATCTTGTATTTAAAAAAAAAAAAAAAAAAAAAAGAAGCAGTTCCTGTTTTCAAAGACAGGTGAAGTCCCCTCGCTTTTCATTCATTCTAACTCCCATTTGTGCATTAAAGTGCGAAGCAGGCGGCGAAAACTTCGGAAGACGGCATTAGCGCGCACATTAAAACCTTGAACAAACCTCTGAGAATTTAAGAACACAGAATTCCCTCCTAAGACCCCCTTTCCCATGGGCTTCAGATAAATGAGATTCTACTGTACTGTCTGACTCTTTAATGATTATTCATGATGAAAATGATAAATGTCTTAAGTGAACAAACTGCAGAGCCAATCAAAAACACAGCAGGTTTTAATAATGAGAACCACCTGGGTAAGATTAGGGCCTGGGTGTGAAATAACAGGGGTGGATTGAGCAGGAAAATAGTAGACACAACATTCCTTTCCCCAACAATGGTGATCTTGCCAGAAATCTGCAGACTGAGCGTGGAACAGGGAGCCTCCACTGTGTTTATACTGTAGCTGTGGTACGTTAATCACCACCCTCCTTGTAATGCATGTTTCAGCAAAGGGCTGCAAAAGTCAATGAGAGAAGTGCGGGATAATCCTTATAGATAGATAAGGAAGTGTGGATGATGTATATTTATATTCCTCAATACCCCAAAGGCTCTGAAAGGTGTCCATGTACTGTACAGTCTTTTGTGTTAATTAAGCCGTGTTGCACAGTGTGTTTATGTGGTTTGCACAGTTTAGAGGAGATAACATACCACGCTTTCCTAAAAGGTCAGTAGTGGAGAATTTTTGAAGGATTGGTAGCATCCACTACATACCCAGGCACCATTTACACCTAGGTTGCGCTTTAGCCTCATGTTACGTGTAGAAAGTAGAAGATATTCCCTCTCATTTTGTAGTTCTTATACTATAACTCTAAATCCTCAAACTCCGTGTCAATGTCATGGACTTTAACTTTGGCATGGAGGTGACATTTGTGTCAAATTTTAAATTAATGTACTTTAGTTTCATATTTTAGCCACATGAAAACATGCAAACTAGAAAAACTTGTCTTTTTAAATGATGTTCAAGACATGCAGTAGTTGGGGGAGTTTGACACTTTAAAAACGGCACAATCTCAAATATTATCATGAAATATTTGCAGAAAAATGTTTTGTGTTTCAAAGTGTGTGGCTGCATCAGAGAGACACAAATAGATGTAAATGATTATGTTTTGTTAACAAGAAAAAACTAAACTCTGTAGTTTCAGCATATCCTTGATGCGTTTCATTAATTTGCTGAAACATTGTTTTGACCTTGATGGAACCGAGCATGTGCAGAAGGAGAATGTGGGTTTAGATCAAGGGTGGGCAATCCTGGTCCTCGAGGGCTGGTATCCTGCATTTTGTAGATGGTTCCCACTTCCACACACCTGGAAGCCATGACATCATTATCAGGCTTCTGCAGAGCTTGAGGATGAGCTGATCTTGAATTGAGCCAGCTGTGATGGATGAGGGAAATATCTAAAACATGCAGGACACTGGCCCTGGAGGACCAGGATTGTCCACCCCTGGTTTAGAGAATATAACGATACTTGACAGTGAGTTCAACGACTTAAGAGTGATTCTTAAAGCAATATACAGTCACGGAAAAAATTATTAGACCTTGAAGTCATCAAAAGCAATGGTTATTCAATCAAGTATTAACTCCTGTGTGCATCATGTGATGTAAACAGAAAAGAAACATGGAATGTGTAAAAACACTTTTGTTTTTTCAGTACAACGTCATAGATATTGATGTAAGAACTTATGTGATTTTGGTTAATATCAAGAAAACCATGGGAAACGGATAGATATCTGCTCCGAAATTAAACTTCTATGAGATATTTTTGTGATCTTTATATTTGTCCAAACAAATGTACCTTTACTTGTACCTGGCATTAAAATGAACAAGAAATTGAAGGAAACATAGGGTGATCTAATAATTTTTTCTGCGACTGTATCAAAATGTGTAGCATGTGCGAAAGAAAAATATCACCACTGTACTTTGGTCTTTACACAACTCTTAAACCTAAAAGGTTATTGTTGTATTATTAGCAAACTTCTTAAATATTTCATCTTTTGATTTTTTATTTCCAGAGCACATGGAGAGGGTACACGAGCTGGACAATGGAGAAACCATGCCCCTTCGCTTCCTGTTCAACCTCAGCAGCATTCCAGAGGATGAGCTGCTCTCTTCTGCCGAACTGAGGCTGTACCGTCAGCAGATAGAAGAGGCCATCACCGACGACCCGGGCCTTCACCGGATAAACGTGTACGAGGTACTCAAACCCCCGCGGCCTGGGCAGCAGCTCATCACGCAGCTCCTGGATACACGGCTCGTGCGCCACAACACGTCCCGCTGGGAGAGCTTTGACGTCAGCCCGGCCGTGCTGCGTTGGACACGCGAGCGCCTCCCCAACTACGGGCTGGCGGTGGAGGTTCTGCAGCTCAATCAGGCGCCGCATCATCAGGGCAAACACGTCCGCATCAGTCGCTCGCTTCACCAGGACCCCAGCGAGGACTGGGAGCAGCTACGGCCCCTCCTGGTTACCTTTGGCCACGACGGGAAGGGTCACCCTCTGACCCGCCGGACCAAACGCAGCCCCAAGCAACGGGGCCGCAAGCGCAACCGCAACTGCCGGCGTCACGCACTGTATGTGGACTTCAGCGACGTAGGCTGGAATGACTGGATAGTGGCCCCCCCTGGTTACCAGGCCTATTACTGCCACGGGGAATGTCCCTTCCCTCTGGCCGATCATCTGAACTCTACCAACCACGCCATTGTTCAGACACTGGTGAACTCTGTGAACAACAACATTCCCAAGGCTTGCTGCGTGCCAACAGAGCTCAGCGCCATCTCTATGCTCTACCTAGATGAACACGACAAGGTGGTCCTAAAAAACTACCAGGAAATGGTAGTGGAGGGCTGCGGCTGCCGCTAACACACACACACAAAAAAAAACTAACCTGGACTTGGACTGGTGACTTGGAAAGAAAAAAAAGCAAAAAAAAAAGTAGAAAAAACAAACAAACAAAAAAACAAGAAGCAACATGGACGCTAAAACACATCAGAAGGTCTTTACTCCCAAAAATGTTCACTTGGACCCTTATTTATAACTTTTATTTTGAGGTGTATGTTTGTCTCACTTTTGTTTGTTTCTTTGACAATATGATCATATATTTTGACAAAATATATATATTTATATCTACATATTAAAAATAAATTGAGTCCTTATTTTAAACATAAAAAGATGTACAACTTTTCATAATGTACATTAGATTGTATAAGGTTTTTTTATTGAGAAAATAGTAAAAAACAATCTAAAAAGTAAACTTTATTTACTGGTAATATTTATTGCTTTCATATTCTATACATTTTGGAGAAAAATAAAAGTGTGATTGTTTCCAATAATACATTCAAGCAAACCACAAGATGCACCCGTCGTGTACTTGTGTAAATCACAGCACTGTGTGAATTTATCACAGCACTAACTGTTGAATTAGTTGAAATCATCAGAATTATACACTGACTTTAAAATGGTGATTTTTAAAAGCCCTTTAAATAAGGTCAGTAAGTTTTTGTAAAAGTAAAAAAAAAAAAAAAAAAAGATCTGCAATAATAAATAGCTATTACAAGGGTTCTTATAATGTTGTTGGTAAATTTACACTTTTTCACAAGAGTTGGGGTTTTGCTGTGAGGACTGGGTGGGCAGAAATGATAAATATTTCAACTGTTACCATGCTGAATATTTTAAAGGATGATTTTGGGCCTGGGTGAATTCTACACAGGACACATCATGAATAGAAGAAAAACATTTTAAAGACATAGTCACAGGGGAAAAAAAATATTAGACCACTATATTTTTTCTTCAGTTTCTTGTTCATTTTAATGCCTGGTACAACTAAAGGTACATTTGTTTAGATAAATATAAAAATAATTTAAATAAATGGTTCATAGTAGTTTGATTTAAGAGCTGATGTCTATCCATTTTCCATGGTTTTATTGATAATAACCAAAATCACATGAGTTTTTAAATCAGTATCTATGACATTGCACTGATAAAAACAGTGCCTTTAGACATTCCATGTTTTCTTTTCTGTCTGTTTCAGTCACATGATACACACAGGAGGTAGTACTTGATTGCATAACCATTGTTTTTTAATGGTCTAATATTTTTTTCCAAAACTAAATCAGCAATGGTAAAATATATGCATAAGTAAAAGATGAAAACACTTTGGTTTTTAAAACTCATCTAAAACTAAAAAAAACAAGAAACATGTACTGACCTAATGATAATTGTTGCAATATCAAACTATGTTGCAATGATTACTATTTAATCTCCCAGCCCTATTCATCCTAATGGGTATAAATGTGTTCACACCAGTTTTTAGTTAAAAAAGGGGGAAATGTTCTGTCCCCAAATTAAATAAATGAATAAATAAATCCTAAGGTTTACTTTCTGGCTTTAGACCAGTTTTGAGTGATTCACAAAAGCTCAACTAGTGGACATGATCTCCCTGCGGTGCTGCATTTACTCCGTTTTTAGCTTATTTTCTCTGACAGTCGCTGTTCCAGGAGTGGTATGCCATTTCAAAGATAGGAGGCCTTTGGGCCTTATTGTTCTCAAATTACACTTTTATGTCAATTAGGCTCGCAATGTGGTGGTTGGACACTCGCTAATTCATTTGCAGACTGGGGCGGGCTGTCGAGCCTGACTGTGGGAGAGTGATTCTATTGTTCTTGACGTCCCCACATCGGGGGCATGGCTGTGGCCGATGCGTCCTGCCTCCTGATGCAAGGCGGCTGAGTCCTCAGAAGAATCAAAGGTTAGACGCTCTGTCTCCTGCCTTTGTCTTCGGCGGCTCATGCCGGCAGAGCAAAGACGCCTGTCTCCAACCTGTGCCCCATCACACAATAGACTTCTACATCACTTATTTACAAGCTGACGGCTGCCCCAAATTATATGATAATGTTTAGAGAGAGTGACTCCTTTGAACTGCTGGGGGACGTTGGTGGTGCATTGTTTCACAGAGTGGCCCGTACACCCTCATGTCTACAGGATGGACTTCAATTTAAGCTATTTATTTGATCTAAAGGATCACCACAGTTAATGTTAAAACAATGTTTGCGCTCAGATTTAATTTAGTCCTGTATCATTAAAAAAATAATATATTTTTCTATTATTTATGATAAGATATGACTTTATTGGTCACACTTTGGGGAAAATACAGTGTTTACATTCAGATAAAATACAGAATAAAGTGCAGACGACTGTCAGAATATTTAATGTGGGAACATAAGAGTATGTGTTATAAAAAAAAAAAAAACACAAAACAGGATGGTATTTGGTCTCTCCACTAATGAAAAGTCAGGGTTAATTTTTTAAGAGCACACTGCAAATACTAAAGAAAATTTCAAGAATGTTCGAAAAAAAAAAACAGTTTCTGGGAGGCTTATCTTTTTCTAAAAACAGAAATAATCTTGTCAAGCATGCGGTTCATTAGACAAGTAATCTGATTTTAAGAAAATGCATCTAAATTTGTCTTAAGACAATTCCAATTAATATTGGCTGGATTGTACCAGTAAAAAGCTAAACTGGTAGTTGTATAAATAACCCAACAAAAGAACATTGTTTTCCTTATGTTTGTTTAAAGAGTGAAACCACTTTCACAACTCCTCAATTTAGCAATATTAAATCTGTTTTAAAATATACTGTTTTTTTGTGGCTAGTCCTCAGTTGTAGTTTTAATAAATCTAGCAAAGTCAGATATTGTGGTTATATATCTGAATAAGTGGCTTGTTTCTAGTAATGTGTCCTTACGGTGCATGTGCAGGCCCTCAGGCCGTCCGATGGCTGCTGGGCTTCTCTTTGATGCCTGCATATCAGCAAAGCCTTGACAAAAAAGAGAGAAGTAAAGGGGGAGAAGATGGAGAAGAATTTCGTTTTGAAATGGCTGAAGGCAGAGAAGACGGGACTGAAGGTGGGAGGTACATGCATTTGTGCTCTGAAAGGGTGGCTTTTTTTTTCCCCTGCAGTTTGAGAGAGAAATAACAACTTTTCAACTGATCCCACCCCCCCACAAGTTGAGATAACATCAGACAGTTATGGTAATTGTTCGTTTGTTCATTATCCCACTGCCCTGCACAAAAAGAGGAAGCATGTTTATGAGCAGGCCTGCAGAGGGATGTATGTGTAAGCACAGCACACCCAGACACGGTTCTTAAACTCAACAGCATCTACATCGAGTTTGAAAAAGAGGCAAAAGTACATACTTTATTTAATTTAATTTATTTCAAGCGGGTAAACAACATAAATGACCTGCATACAACTGTACAACAATGAAATTCATTGATGTTCAACACACGTAAGTAGAGGCAGAAGTCAAATGAATTGAAAGTGAAAAATATGGGCTCTGAAATGCAAAGTATGAAAATGGTCCTTTTGAATTCATACTCTATTTCTGCTAAACCTAACCAAATACCAGTTTTTAATATAATGGCATATTTTCTGGTTTCTTTAATCATCTGTGGGAATAAAGTATAATTGACTTGCAGAACAAAGAACACATATGAAGACAAAACTGATTTTCACCTTTTTTGACATTTCATAGCACAAATAGATTAAAAAACTGTATTTTTAAAATTCTAATAAATGGAAAAAAATGGAATTAACTTCACTACAGTATATAAATCAATGTCAAAGTCAGCAATACCTCATTACATTGGCAAATTGACACAATGTTTTTGTCCATTTTTATTTAATGTGCCTTGTGGAGGTGCAGAATCAAAGTACAAATATTCACTCAAATATTCATTTCATTCATTCATTTATTTTGAGCAGAAGAAAAACAAAACTGTACAAGGAACTAATAGCAGAGCAATTAATTAAGGTGATCAAGACAATAACTATTGCCATGTATACTAGTAATAAAATAAATTCAAAAAGTAAAATGTTAGGAGAAAAAGTTACCAAGATAATTACTCAAATAAAGTACAGGAAACTATTTGAGTATAGGGGCAGCACGCTTAAAAGACAAATAGAACACTAAAAACCTCAAACATACAAATTAATTAGCATTAAAATACATATAGCACAAAAATTTCTACCATGAAGATGATAACAGAGAATAGGTAGCAGACACTGTATACATTTTTAATTAACTACAGATTCTTTATGTAAGATCTGTAGCTTATGTGTTATGCGTATGTTAAGTTTATGTTGCAATCTGTCATGAGCGTAGTTGCTTTTTGATGTTAGCTACAAGCATTATTTCTAATGTAGAGAAGCACGAGATGCATTCATTCCAAAATGAGCATGGGATTTTCACAGAAAACTGACAATGCAATGACACTAGTGTTACCACAGATGTAGCGAACGCAGACAGTCGCTAGCCTAGAAATGGAGGTAGCTTTAGCTTTATATAAGCATATGTGACTCATACATATTGAACAATTAAGGGAGCAAATAAATAAAATACATATTTAAAACAGCATTTTAATTTATTTTTTCATTTTTTAGCTCACAACAGTAGTGTTTCATTTTAATGTCAGAACTGTTACGTAAGCAAAGAATGTTAACTAACAATTATGATTAAGACATTTAAATGCATCTTCAATTGGGATCCAAATACACATGTTTATGTAGGATTTAACATTTATGTAGGATTAAATATATATTAAATACAAGGTGGCTGTTATATGGATATAGACAATGGTGAAGTTAGCTTAGAAATGGAGTTTGCTAATACCTGAAAATCAACACAAACTTAAGTATTTGTAAACCACACATATTAAAGATTTACACAAGGTAGGAATTTACATGTCTTAAGTGTTTTTAACGTTTGACAAGTAAAACTAATGTTTATTTGGCATTTGTGTAGGGCGTAATGTATATTAGCTAAGTACAATGTGGCAACAGAGACAGTTGTTAGCTTACAAAAGTTTGCTAACAACAGGTTCCCAGCGGAGGATGGGAACAGGCTAATACATATGCAAAGTATCCATGTTAATGGTACATTTTTGTGCTGTAATGATTTAAAAAAAAAAAAAAAAAAAGAAGAAAAGAAAGAAAAAATCCCCAGTCCCCCAACATTTGTTCTATGGAAAATAAGTCAAACCTTGTGTGTTTTTTCATAAAAAAAAATATTAGCATCAAAATTAAACTAGCATTCCAAATGTTTAAAATCCTGGCAGTTGTTTAAGGTTTCATAGATCAGGACTGATGGTGATCAAAATATATAAGCCAAAAAAAGGAAAAACAAACAAACAAACAAACATTACAATATATTTATAGCAGATTTTTTTTCCCAACAATTTTCTGAGTGTATTTTTCACAACAGTGACTTCAAGTAGCATTTGAAGGGTTAAAATGATATACTCTTTGTGATCAAGTTGTCTGAAGAGGTTTATGCAGAAAAAAATATTGTAGTGGACATTTTTGTCCTGAGTGACTAGAGAAGATAGTAAATTATAATGATACCTGAGGGTTTAACCTTTAAATATCAACATTTTGCTGTTATATATTTATTTTATTTCAAATATAAAAAAAACAAATTTAAAAAATAAATAAATAAATAAAAAACATTCAAACAGAAGTGCAATGAAGTACAACATATATTCCTGCCCCCTTACCCCATCTTTTCTCTGTTGATTGCAAAGTATATAATTACACTCAGTGACAATAGGGTTAGCTCTAAACACAGTAACAGTGACTTTACTTAACATGTCTGCCAGAAACAACCTCTAATAGCGTCATGCCACAATCATCAACCATGTGACGGTAGCGAAAAGTAGGAAACCGATAAATGTGTGTGTGTCAGTGTGTGAGCGAGGGCAGGTAGGGGTGGGGGGTCAATTACAGAATGAGTCATTAAAAAACACATTGAGGGCTTTTGTCATTCCTCTGTGACGTGCCACTCAGTCTCCTGTAAGAGCTTGTTCTCACGCACTTACAGGTGAGTTTTTATGCAGCAGTTCTATTGACACTGCTCGACTAATTGACTGGTGAACTCTTCAAAAAGCTTTTTATTTGGACGTTCTGCCGTAAAAGCCGAGTGTTTATAGAGAGTAAACCTCCCCGCAGGAACAAAGGAAGATGATCCTCGCTCGCGGTGTCTTGTGTGAGCGAGTGCACTCTATCCCTTGGTCTTTTAGTAAATGTTTCAGAGCTACATGTGTGGCGTACGAGACAGGTTTTCAGGTAAATCACATGACTGTAATTCCGATAATTGCCTGTAAAGGGTAAGACAGAAAAACATGTACAGGGGTGATTCTCTTTTTGTGGCAACATTCATGTCCTCAGGTTACATTTGCCCTGATTTTTTTTCTAAAATGTCCCAAATATTTACAATGACGTAATTTAATGTGTTTAAGGGTTTGTCATTATTTACAGATAAATTATATGCATTTCAAATATCATTTTATATTTTACAAAACTTTTTCGCTCAATTTTATGTGTCCAAAAGCACATGTAATCAATTTTCTCCAGAAGTATAAGTCATAAAATTATAAAACCTTTATTTTTTTCTTTAATAATTTGATCAACTTAACTAAACTTTATTTAATGATGCAGTTGAATCTGGTGAAACTGTATTTCTTATTTACTATTTTCTTCATGTCCCAGTAGTAAGTTTCCACCCTGTTAAATGTGCTTAACCGCCTTAAAAAAAAAATCTACAATTCCATAAAAGCTTTTTACGGGAAGTGACATCATTTATTTTTGGTGGGAATTCAACTGGAAACTGAAATAAGCTTCAACTGTCACTGTCACCTTATTTATTTTTTATTTTAAACATGTTATACCTGTATGGGTAACTCTTGAAGTTCTACCCTGTTATGATAAATTATGAGAAATGTTAATTCAATAAAATTAAAAAATATATATATTAGATTTAGTTATTAAAGGTGTGTTAATCTATTGAAGTTTAGCTAGATAAATGTTGATCAGTTAAAGAGCTACAGCTAGATTAGATGAAAAAATTCCACCTTGTTAGGTTCATAGACCTAAAAGGGTGTAAATTCTAAAGAGAGAACAATCATTCATTCATTCATTCATTTATTTTCTGAACCCACTTTATCCTCACTGGGGTCACAGGGGTCGCATGGAGCCTATCCCAGGTACTATTATTAGCTTCACACATATATATGAAGTTAATAATATTATTAACTTCATATATATGTGTGTGTATTCTAACATTAGGCTAAAAACATCAAGGTAAGTGAAACTTGAAATGTCGCAGCAAAAAGAGGATCACCCACATATGGAAGTTACTGTGGATAATAACCTTATTACTGCAGATTATTAAAGTATACTTCACTTAAAAAGTTTGATTTTGAGCAACTTCAAATTAATATTCTACCGCATCTCAGTCTAGTTTTTCATCCCCTTAATATTCAGAGAAAATAATTCATCTCTGAACGTGCCTTGTGAAAATTTAAGGGTTAAAATACTTTTTTAAAAGTTAAAAAATGAAAAACAATTACAGGATACTTTGACTTCTCATTCTTGAAGTATATTTTACTGTCAACAATTTACAGTGGGGGGGGTCAAACATAAGGCCTGCCCAAAACCAGCCCTCCAAAGGACACAATCTGGCCCATAGGATGAGTTTGCAAAAACCAAAAATTACACAGAAGACGTTAGACACTTTTATGTGGAGAACCCAGAAAAAAGGTCTGATGATGATTCCACCTTTTTTCCACCATTGACTGATTTCGACAGCAGAGCCAAAGGACAAACAGGTGAGACAGGATGGACTTTTACACAGTGGACCAAAAATGACAGAAAAAAAACAACCAAACAAAGAGTCATTATGCTTTTAGAATATACTGTTACTTGTACTGGAGTATTTTCAACTGCACAGTCAGTACTTGGAAAAAAAAAAAAGTAAAAGAGCTGAATACTTCTACTACTGCATAACCTCTAAGTTAGACTTTTGATGGAGATGTAATGAAATAAACAGTCATTTTGATACTTTATTTATGTCTTTATGTTTAATTTTTTTATATTCTCCAATTTATGAAGTTATTTTAATAACAGTTTATTCTGTTAGAATAACTGTCTCCCAAACAGATCATTTCCTCTCATGATGAACATATGAAACCATCTTTCTCATATTGTAGCAGTGGCGAACAGTGGGTGACAAAGGTCCAAACATGTGACAAAAATGTGATTTTACCAACTTAACCAGGCTTATTTCAGTTACTCTGACTTGCGTTTTGCTTCCAGTCCTGCTACTTTCCCATCATAAATTGCCAGAGAACCAATAATTTGAGATTTTTGTATTGGCTTTTGACCAGACGTACGCTTTATGCATCACACAATAACATAAATCACAACTGTAAATGTACAGTAACCCCACAATGGACAAAACATTTGAGTATGGGGACATGGGGGTCAGGGAAACTATGCTTAATGTCTGGATTTTTAATATTATTCGAGGTAAAAAAGTCTTTTCCGAGCCCCTTGTGGAGTACTTGAGTTCTTCAGGCTTGAGATGTACCATAACACTTTCCACCCGTTTAGTGAGTAACTGTGGTTTGACGGAGTAAACTGAGCTTGAACAATGTTGAATGTGCTTTTTTGGGTCCTGTAGGCTCCCTCATGGCCTTATCTGGTTCTTTTGTTGCATCTGTTTTTTCCGGTGCTTTGAGACCTCACAGATACAACACACCTGAGTTCAGGATCTCATGAATCAGACCTACATCACCCCTCCTGCTCCTGTCGGTGGGCTGACATTACTCATTTGTTTTGTCGTTTTATTTTGCGTTTCACCTACATACACTCATCACGTCCACAGATGTTCCGTACCTACTAATGTACTGGTAGACACATTTTTAAGTTGTCCCTTTAATTTCATAAAATCAAACCTTTACCGTGTACCATGTCCACCCTATTTGAAATCATATGGGTTGTATGTGACCCCTGAACTAAAATGAGTATGACACCAAGGTTATAATTGTTGAGCATTTTTAATTATAGATTAGTTTTATTTCATTTTGATTTTTTTTTGCCCTCTAATTCAGTAAGTTTTAATGAGTTTTTAGAGCGAGTATGATAGTTTTTGTTAGTTTCCCTTTTTAAAAAAAATGCTTAGTTTTAGTTGAGTTTTTATTAGTTTCAGTATTAGTTTTTTCATATTTTGGGTTATTTGTCAGGTGCAGGACTGAAAAAGATCACAGAAAGTAGTGTGTAATAAAACTCAACAAAGGATACCATTTTAAAAAATATATTCTGTTACTGCTAGAGTGAAATAAATCGATTTCATACCAATCCAAAAGTCTTGGAAATGGATTGACAAGATGCAAATGAAATCATTTCATTTCCAATTTCAGTACATTTTAGTTAGTTTTGTAAACACACACCAACGCTTTCAGTTAGTTAAAGTTTTTTTTCTTTTGATTATCGTTTTTACATATATCAGTTAATGAAAATGTTTGTTGTTAGTTTCCATTAACGATTGTAACCTTGTTTGACACCTCTCAATTTAATGAACATCTGTGTCTGTGTTTGACTGACATAACTCACCAACAATAATGTTATATTAAGTAAGTGCATATGTTGGGGTAATTTTTTTTGCTGTCTCTAACTTAATAAGTGTGGCAAGGACGAAGAGGGCCCAGGTGGGCTTCGAAGCCCAGACACCCGGGTGACAGTCACGCACACTAACCAGTTGGCCAAAAGGATATCCCTTTGGCCAAGTAGCCAGGGCGCATGATCAATCGGAGGCATAGCGACAAGACCGTCACTGCCACATAAGCTAAACTGCATTTTAGATTTTCTGTGTCCTTCATTGGTGCATTTTTTCTTTCATTATTTGATATATTTACTTTCAGGAGAAAGCCAATCTCCAAAAAACAAGTGTTTTATGCTGTTCTTTGGATTACATTAACCTGTGGCAGCAGTGATCATGTTTTTTTGTTTAATATTTTAACCCATAAAGACCCACTGAAACCATCTGCTGATCTAAAATGTTTAATAACTGCTGATCCACTAATCCTATCAATACACATAAATAACTGGTGTAAAATGCAGTTTGTCATCTTTTCATGGTCATCAGATATGACCCATTTGGACGTTCAGAGGCTCCATAGTGAATGTAAAAACACCATCATCTTCTACAACATTGATTCACTAGTAAAACCCATGGAGTTGGATCAATGACAGTGGATGGACACAC
>JAPTGZ010000016.1:21120270-21132781 GCA_029814645.1 Fowleria isostigma | reverse complement strand
TTTCTTCTGTTAAAGAAGTTTTTCTTCCCCATTGTTGCCTTGGGCTTGTTAATGGAAGATCTGTTGGTTTCCTCTCAGAGTTGTCTTTTAAAAGCTTTAAAGGCGTAATATTTTGCTTTTTTTTAAAATTGAATTATACATTTTAAAAGATTTCCCTGTGGTCTACAAAAACTGTAAATGCTATGCTTGGGTTTGAATTCTTCATTAATTCAACCCCACAGGTCCATCTTCAACCCTATTATTGAGTATAGACATGATAAAGTTGGTTTTGAGTGTTGGCCCTTTAAATGCAAATGAGCCACTTTACATCCCCGCCCCCTTCAGGTTGCTGACTGTGCTGCTCTGTCCCATTCAGATGCTTGTGTTTGTTAATACAACCAACAACTGAACGTTTTAGGTAATGGGCTCCATGTTTGGACATATTTTCAACCGCTCCTGCTGACAAACAATTATAGCGTACTAGGAGAAATGTTCGTCAGAAGTTTTGACCTTATGTGCAAATGTTGTGACATAACTAGTAATAGAGGTAACACATTAGGAAGGAATCAAAACAGGTTGTAGAAAGAACCTGGAGGATTCACATTCAAACTTGATGAATTCTTAGGGTCCACAAATAAATGTACCAAAGACTAAAAAAAGTGGGTTTAGATAAATATGAGCCCTTAAATGTTTATTCGTGAAGCTAGAGATCCTTCATATGTAATCCTGTATTATGATTGGTGCAGTATAAATAAAGTTGAATAGAACCATATCTTATCTTGAACTGAATTTAATTGAATTATTGTGAATAAAAAATGGGTTTACACAGTTCATAAATCATTGCACTCTGTTGATTCTTTGGGGTTATTTTTACACCCTACACACTTTTTGGATGCTACAGAACTATTACTACCAATAATAAAATGACATATACATTTCATTGCATTACTTACATTATTCATTTATTAGGGACTGAGTGCATAAGGCAAGGTCCTGTGAGTGAGAGGCCTTGCATGGAACGCAAGGCCCTATTGTTTTTTGTTTGTTTTTATATTATTAGGGACTGAGTGTGTAAGGCAAGGTCCTTGTCACACCAGTGACAGGCCTTGCATGGAGCACAAGGCCCTATTGTATCTGATCAGTTTTTTTTTCCTTCCGCCACTTTGATCTGGATTTTGACCCCCCTGAACATGCTCAAAAACTCACCAAAATTGGCACAGACATCATGCCTGGTAAAAAATTTGATAAAATGTAAACATTAACCCCTAAGGTGCCGAAATGTACTCTCTAGCGCCACCTAGAAAAATTGAAACAGCCCTAGCTGCCAGTAGGAATGTCGTAGAGACATGAAACAAATACTGAAATTTTTGTCTCATTGAGCCAGAAAAATCACATGCACAACCCATGAGCTAACTCCAACAGGAAGTTTGCAATTTTCCTTTCAAAATAAAATCTTTAAAAATCTTCTTTTTATAGGGCGATTGTCATACAGACTTCTAACTAGCATCAAGAGATAAAGTGAAACCTTTTGAATAAAAGTTGTTTACAACTTTTTCATAACTATCTTAGTTTTTTTTTACGGAGCCCTCAAAGTTGCTAAGTCCGAACACGAAAAATTAATTCTGTTTTCCAATGGCTCTAGCACACACTAGGAATGTAGTAGAGACATGACACAAGGTGAAAATGTTTATCTCATTGAGCCTGAAAAATCATACACTGATACCTATGAACTAACTCCAACAGGAAGTTCTTAATTTGCCTTTCAATGTATTTCTTCATTTTTTCCATTTTTGTGCCATTATTTGACGTTTTCTTCTCCATAGTATGTCATATCATTACATATGATACATTATTTTGTTCAGAACAGTCTCCTAAATCCATAAATCAAAGAGTCTTTAAGATAGGATGTACACTTATGGAAATTTCACAATATATATAATGGGAGATTTTGAGTTTCAAATTGATCTGGCTGTATCACACAGTAGTAATGTCGTAGAGACATGAAACAAAAATGATCGCAATCGTGTGCGAAAACCGTATGAGATATCATTCCGATGTTTGGCATATGTATTCTTTGTGCCAGGCCGAACATTTTTTGTATTGGGACTATAATTTTAGGATCAACCGTTTGGGATTTATAGGCACCGGAAAATTTTCCCATTCTGTGCGGATGGAGAGATTCGCCGGTTTTGGGGAATTTTACGGAATTCCGTGCATTAGATTCTTCCAGAAAGTCATAGCACACTATTCCCGGTCAATCTGCACATTTTTCCAATTATATGTCTGGGTCAGTGTGCGCTGCCTGAACACAAGTTAAACGATGAAAAAAGTGGCGAAAGATGAATAATAAAAATAAAAAGGAGCACAAGCTTGGAAATCCTGATACTAAGGATTCAACACTTCAGAACGAAATGAATGCACTATTCGTGTTCGACAGTACATGAACCAGGAAAGTCACTCTACACAGCAGTCACGCTCATCAGAGAAAGCACAAATGACTCCAGATGAGCAAGAACTGATGGAAAGCACCAACATATATGTGGACTATATCATTGAAACCTACCAGTCAATCCGTCACATATGAAAAATCTCAGAGAGCAGCAGACAGTATCTCTTCATGTATCAAGAAGCTTTGTACAGAAGGTTGGCCAATGCATGCTAAAAGGAACTGGCTAAAGAACTATTGGCCAGTGAGCTACTCTTACAGTAAATGATGGTTTGTTGCTGATAGGCACAAGAGTCGTTATACCATCAGCAATGCCGACTGACATGCACGCCAGACTTCATAAAAAACACCAAGGTGTGGTGAAATGTAAAACATTAACTCGCCAAACTGTGTGGTGGCTGGGACTCAGCCAAACTGAAATGGTACCAAAATGCAGAACATGCCAGATAGAGCAACACAATCACAGTGAGCCACTCATTACATCAGACTGTCCTGACTGACAATGGGAGAAGTTAGGGATGGACCTTTTTTCAGCTGGGAAGTAAAACTTACTTTTTGGTTGATTATTTTTGAAGATTTGTTGAGATTGGTTTATTATCTCACACAAGATCTGTTGACACATCTAAAATCAATCTTTGCTCACCATGGCATCCCAGAAGTCATGATGTCAGACAATGGACCATAGTTCTCTGAACAAGCTTTCGCTTTTTTTGTAGCTTTATATGGTTTCAACATGTTACCAGCAGTCCAGGTTTCCCACAAGGTAATGGAAAAGCTAAACCGGTAATTCAGAAGTTGAAAAATTTTTTGAAAAAGTCAGCTGATCCCTAACTGGCTTTACTTATTACGGAGCCATACCTCCCCAGAACAGCTACAGACCGGCTGATTTTCTTATGGGCCGCTGTCACCCAGTGTTTGCTCTTTGATGATTCTGTTGGGTTCTGTAAATTGGCTTGAGAGTCTAGTTTTGATTAACTCTATAAAGTATCATGAGTTAACTTTTGTTATAATTTGATGCTATATAAATAAAATTTGATTTGACCAGTGCCAACTTTTTCTTTTAAGCTGGCTTTCTTTTAAGCTTTCTTTTAAGCTTGACAGCAGTACACTGGCTCAGAAGGAAAAGGAGAAGAGGATGTGAAATGCTACAAATTACATCAGGTGTCACTGCAAGAACTCTGAGGTCTGACACCAGGAGAACATGCATGGGTCACTGACACTAGACCATCTGGAACTGTGATCTAAAATCACTCGGAGATCTTATCTTGTGAATTCAGGGTTGGTGAGACATAACTGCCTACACCTGATATTTAGATACACCTATGCAGGACAAGTCTCCATCACAAGTGATGGAGCCAGTTCCAGAGCCCCACCTGCTCTGACAACTCCTGTCTCACCTACAGAGACTCCCACTCACAGAACTAGGTCTAGGAGAGCTGTTGACAAACCTTCTGGGCCTGACCAGTGACTGATAAATTAAGAGAGAAAATCTAATAATAGTATACATTCATGTTATAATATATTGGTTTGGTGAAAGATGTGATGAAAGTTATTGAGTTTAGTTTGACAACTTTAAAAAACAAATTAAAAATCCAGGAAACTGTAGCTGCAAATTGTTTCAGTTTATATTTGATGATCTTTAAGTTTGTGTAGACTAATGAGAAAACACATGTTGTTATATTTTGTTCTGCTAAAAACGGGAGATGTGGTGTTGGTGTTTGATAACACAGTTGTGATTGTGAATGTTGCTTGGAATGATGGACGCTGGGGAAAATATGCACAGACCAATGAGCTTTAACAAGAGGGGATGTTCCAGGCTGAGGTGGAAAGTGTACTGTCACGTTAGCTTACAGTTTATCTCATTTGTATTTTCATGAGATAACAAGCAATCTCCTTACATATGTTTTTGGTTGATATAAAATCCTATTCATGCATGCATTCTATTTGACAATCAGGATATTGTTAATATAGCTGATAATATTAGCTACTAACTAGTGCCTAGCAGGAGGTATGCCTCGTTACTGTCAACAAAGCTTTATACAATTTTAGTACAATTTGTCAATATCCCAGTGGCTATGCTATATTTCTAATAGTTAAATGCAATATATAATTATATATTGTATACTATTGTTTCTCTAGCTTTGGATATTTGATAATTCTTTAGTTGTTTACCCTTGACTGTATCCATGATTTGCTGAAATTAACAATTTATGCTAGGGTCTGGGTTGATTTGAAAAATGACTTTCACCCTTTATTGCTATTTCTTTTTTGTTTGTTTGTAGGTTTTATATTGAATATATCACTTTTAACTGTCAAAAAGTAATTCTGTAAGTTACCTACCTTCCCTAAGTCATTGACCAGTAAAGACTCTGAATGCACAACAAGTGTGAAAACTTTCAATTAAACATTTCAACCAGTAATAAAAAAAAAATAAGGGAAAGAATCACACCAAACAAACAGACTCATTGCCGTGGTAACAGACAAGTCCCCCGCTGAGGTGGTGCATATGGACTCTCCACACCGAGCATGGGAGTTTAAGAATGGGCTGTTAAAAACGGACCACTGGTGGAACGAGGGGAGACGGTTGCATCATTTGACAGCGAGTTTAGTGGAAGAAAAACAGTCTTTTGTTTTCATTTTAGCATCCTGCAAAAAATATGAGGCACAGGTAGAAGGAAAAAGCATCGTAACGAAGACCAGGCTGTCTCTGAGGATGGCCTGCACTTCTGGAAACAGTGTGGACAATGTACACAGTGCACATGTTGCCTGGGGTTCACACAAGCTCCTACCACATGTTAGCCCACATGGTTTGCACATACCTGCTCAGTATTAAGGATACTTTAATGACTTGTACCAGGAGGTGAAACAGGCAGATGAAGGCTGTTGGTGTGGCAGTTTACTCTAAAAGTGACAGATTGAAAGCACGACGACCGTATCAAAACTCAAAGGGATGCAGATGTTAAAGACAGACATATGAGTAACTGATTCTTGACTGGTCAACACGTGGTGCATGTGTGTGTTACTCTGTGTTTGTGTGAGGCTCGCGGCCACAGTTGTGCCCGGAAAGGCTTGGAGCACAACCAGTCATTAGGAAGTCAGGCCGTCTGGAGTGCATTATGGGCTGGGTACTGTATGTCTTACAAGCACATGCTGCTATCAAATCAGGGATGAGGACGAGAAGCATGGAATGAGAGGCAGAGAATGGAAAAATGATCATACCTGTGTCAATGGATAAACACAAATACCTTTAATCGGTTCCTTTTGCTCTGAGTGGGATGGCAGTACGGGTTGTAGTGGGTTCAAGGTTTGATAAAATGCATGTGAAGAAAAAGAAGAAATGGAACAGGAGAATATAATGGATGGAAAGTTAAATTAAAGTTAAGAAAGTCAAGGATAAACTAGAATTAGACTCCTGTGGTTGTACGCCTCTGAAAACCTCAGTGTCAATTTACTGTATGTCCATGTATGTCCAGATTCATATAATATATGATATTTTCTTATAGTGCGCTGTATTTGGTGTATTTTTTTATTTTTTTTTGGTGAACTTAAAGTCTCTCTATATTTACATGCAGACTGAGTGGAATCATCCTGAATGAAAACCAGCCATTTGCTGTTACAGCTATGCAGTTCCTAGAGAACAGAAAGGCAGTCCACCACCAAAATCTCATCAGTTCATCCCTGAGTCCGTGTGCAAGTTGAAATTTCCTCATGGTATTTGTGACATGAATTTGCAGAAAGTTGTTGGATGAACAGTAGGATGGGCAACCAGAAAACATAAACCCTTTAAGCTTGGTTATGCAAATAAGAAGGGTAGAAAACCTGAATGAATGACTGAAAGAATGGATGGTAATATCTCAAAGACTGTCTGGAAAAAAATATATGCAGGTCTTCTAAAGACTCAAGAAACTGATTTATGGTACTTCTCAATGCATTTGGTTTTCAGTTCCAGAAGTTACCACTTTGATGCCAGTTTTTGCTCAAGAAATCACACTGATGATGTAGGAGAAATTACCAACAAGCACCATTTTTTGTTGAATTGTCTTTCTGGTATGAACACAATTTTGAAGCGAAAGAACCAACGTTTTTGACACTCTGATGATACATTGGTGGTGTAAGAATCAAATTTGATTTATTCAGTAATTAGCCCTTGGCTAACTTCTGGACAAAGGGGTATTGTAATTGTTTTGTCATCTGTCTGTCCATCATTCAATGATGTAATCACATCATCTGAAGAATGCATTGAGATATCTACACCAAATTTATATGGTGGATGTACCTTGACATGGAGCAGAAGCTGAATAAAAATAGGTCACCTAAAGGGCACTCACTTTGAATGGAATCTTGCATTATATTTGGCCGAAGGGTATTAAAAGTGTGCAGCAGGTTATGTTCTGATGTTGCAAGCATTAGCTGAATGGGATGTGGCTTACTTGTATGAGCCCATCAGACTGAAAAAAAATTAGAGGAAGTTCAGATACAAATATGAAAATGTTCTTTCATGTGGTCTACTTACTTAAATAAATAATCCCAACACTGCTATGGCAAACAATGTCTGTTTTATTGTTAAAAATATGATATTTCAGGTTTGAGCCATGACCATATATTTGTGAAGATTAATTGAAATGTATTTGCTAACCAAATGTTACACTTGCTGTTACCTCATGTTGACCATTCTTATCAAGGCGATGTATCAAATTCAGCGCAAATGTTCACTTACATGTGTCCTTTTTCTTTTGGCCATAACTGTCAGTAAGTGAGAGATTGATGCCCGAGCAGTGGGCCCATCTGGATGACATTATGGATCTTCTTTGATAGGTGACTTTCTTATTTCAGGTCTTATCGCAACTTTTTTTCTAATCAAACCAAGTTGATTTTTAAGCCTTGATCGAAGCATCGTCCCAACCTGCAGATAGTTAACCAGTCTTGACTACTGCTCTCCACAATTTGATCAAACTGATGCTTACATTTGCTCTGATTAAGTTTAACCAAGCAATGTGATTCACACCAGACATGGAAAGAGACATTAAAAACAAAGGGAAAGCAGTGGAAAAAAGGCATGGAAATGAATAGATGTGAAGAAATTAAATCCAATACAGATTCGCTGGCATATGAAGAGTAAAAAGCACAGTAAGTCAGAACTATCTAGAATATGAATCTAAATGGAAAATCTTGTCCAACTGTAGCTAACTATAACTTTTGTTGTTCATTACAGTACAGATTACATAAGACTGCCCTGTAATATTTGTTTGGTCAGTGTTTTTTTTACAGGACTCTGGGCAGACACACTGTGAGGCATGATTCTGGTGCAGCCCTCTGTCAGTTTGCCATTGCATACCACATGGATTAAATAACTATCTGGCCATTCTTTTGGAATAGTAACTGATGTTTTGATTACAAAGAAGCAGCAATTACAGGAGGTTGGGAGTGAAATGTTCTGGTAACTTGTGCAGATGTCAGATAATGGCTTTGGTAAAGGTCTAGGCAGGTGCACTAAAAGACTGGTGTGGATCTGTAGATATGGCCTTAAATCAGATTCACAGCAATAAAGTAAAGTTAAGTAACTCTAATTCCACACTGTGAAAATTTCTTAGCAAGCTTATGTGTGCAGTAAGGCATCTGCATTCATGTGATTTTGGCTATTTTCAAGAAAACCATGGAATATGGATAGATATCAGCTATTACATTTAACTGCTATGAGCTGTTTTTGTTGTTATCATATTTGTCCAAACAAATGTACCTTTAGTTGCATTAAAATGAACAAGAAATTGAAGAACACTTAAGGTTCTCTAACCAAATTTTGTCGTATTTGTTTCCTCACCTTTTATTACCTTATTACGAAGACTGCACTGGAATTCCTACAGCACTGCATGTACATGTTCACTAAGGAGGTTGTCCAATGTTCACATTTCTATAGTTTTTTCTTTGTGCTATGCAGTAATGTCATTTCCTTTCTGTATTGACATGACATGGTTTGTCAACAAATGACAGAACAAACAGTAAGAGCCTAAATGTGAATCTTGTCCAGTCTTTTGTATCAATCTCTAACATTCACTAAGGTGTAACTTAGAATTGACAATCACTCTCATCAAAACTTTAGCCACAGTGTTCATCAGAACATCCCTCCAGAGTACACTGTTCTATTGACAACATGACTAATCAATGTGCCTGTCTTATCCGTACACAATGACACAAGGATTTGTCATTCGAATGCATTGACATGTTCGTTGACACAGATATTTAGTTTAGAGAGACGAACAAAGGATTTTGAGCAAGAGACTGGCTTTTACAGGTAATCCTTAAAGTTTTGCTAATTTTATGAATTGTTTTAAAAAATGCATTTACTATTTTGCAAATGTCGAGGATGATTTAAAAAAGCGACTGAGAAAAACTGAAATTACCATACTTGACTTTATTCTACCGCTGGTCATCAGTGTGATGACCTTTAGCACCAATACTGAACGCAGTGTAGTGAGCAGGAATCACCTAACTGAGTGAAATCGTCAGTGTTTGCCAGCACATTTGGTTTGCGTTTACATGGGAATTCAAAAGGGGAAACAATATTTATGAAATCATGGTTTACGGCTAAAACCACAACTTATAAAACAGGATTCACTTCATAACAATAACACAATCTATAGTGTAGTCATGTTCACCCAAGCTCTAAAAGTACAACACCACAGCTGGAGAGTCAAAGTTCACACACATGGCCATCCCACCAGGAAAACTTTTCCACATTCACAATGGTTTGTGCCTTTCTCCACTGCTCGATCCACAGTGAAAATAGCACTGAAAAAAATAATAATGAGTCATCTTTGTGCATCATTCAACCTCAAAAATGCAAACAGATTTTGTTGCTTGGTGAGTTTGGTGAGGAGGCGGTTTCGGCTAGAATCTGAGGAGAGTTCAGTTTTTTCACAGGAGTAAGAAACTGTCAAACAAAAGACAGTAACTTTATAAAGTGAATTTTGCACATTTTACATTTTTGTATCCCCTTAAAGGAGGAATATTGTGCTTATTTTAAATGGAATTTTGAATTTAAAACATTTCCTTTGGTCTACATAAACTCTAAATGCTATGTTTGGGTCTGATTTCTTCATAAATTCAACTCTATGGTCCATCTTCAAGTCCATTTATGACTAATGAAATGGATGGTTTTGAGCGCTGGCCCTTTGAATGCAATGACCCACTTCACCCCACCCCCCACCTCACCCTTCCAGGATGTTGACTGTTCTATTCCGGCATTTTTTATAGTTTTCAAGACACAGTACGCTGGTCTCGTAATAGCGAAAAATTATAATTTATAATTAATGATAACAATTGGAAACTGTAGCCTTCAGCCTCATAGATCTGAGTCAGAGTCTGACCTGGAGCATTAGGACAGAGAAGAAGAACCGATAAGAACCAAGACTTCTGATACTTTACCACAGTCATTCTCAAGTCCACCGAGTGAACCTGGGAATCCCTACAAAGGCATTGAAATAATAATCAGACCAGCCAGTTAAGAGTCTTAAAGGTCTACACATGTCTGTCCTAGATTGATGTGTAGAAATATTAGATATAAATGTGCTTTAGATGTGTTTAAACCAAACTGAAAATTTCTGAACAAGCTAGCATAGCATCTACCTCCGGCAGTAAAAAATATGTGTAAACCTCTTAAAAAATCACTGAAATCATAATCAGACCGGCCAGTTAAGGTGTTAAATGTCTAGACATGCCTGTCCTAGGTAGGTATGTATAAGTATTAGGTGTAAATATGCTTTAGATGTGTTTTAAAATGAACCAGGAGTTAGCGTATGGACTACAACCACTACTACTGATGTTGTACTTGAAGAGACATTTGTCAGAAGTCTTGACCTTGTTTATGCAAATGTAGCAATGAAACTAACTAGACGAAACAGACTTAGAAGAAATTAAACGGGTTGTAGAAATCCACCCAATCCACTTCTGCCAAAATGAATATAAAGATAGATCTGCAGCATCTGGAGGGTTCAAATTCAGACTTTATCTACTATTAGAGTTCACAAATAAATGTACCAAACACTAAGAAAAGTGGATTTAGCTTAATATCACCCCTTAAATAGTTTCAACCAGAATCTGATGCTTAAAATGTTTTCTGCTGCAGAACAGGAGGCTACCATTTAAGGCATCATCTTTGACATTCTGACTTCAACCTGGTCTTCTGGTTTTTGATTTAACTGCACAAGAGGAAAAGAATTGCCTGGCAAGTGACCGGCCTTCATGTTACAGCAGTCGACATATTGAAACACCTGTTTTGATTTATTGCGTTTGGGTAGTTGGCAGTGGATGGATTCCAGCGCTCAGCTTCTTGGATGTGAACTGCTGAAAAAAGACCCACAGAGCTGCGTCTTAAAAACTTACACAACACACACATGCATGGGCAAATAAATATTGAGCGCGCACACAAACACACACGCATTTGCACACTCTCCTCCTTACAAGTTTTACAAATGACTTGGTTGAAAGATCAATCATGAGAGCAGACTTTCTGGAAGTCTGCATTAATGCCTTTCGTTTCTGAGCCTCCCCCCGCTGTGCACAGGTGCACTGGCACACAACAAGAAACAAGAGCATGATGGGAGGGAGGGAGCAGCACAGCAGAGGGAAGAACAGTGGAAAAGAGAGGACCATACGTCAGCCTGCCCCCAGATCACCTTTGACAGGGTCCCACCTGCCGGAGAGCGCCCACACCGAGCCCCTTCTGACCCCCGGCTCGAGTGCGTTAAACTCCAAAGCAAATTCACTGCACAGCTTTTTGGTCCGGTGCCAGAGTTTTGCTCTCGACCGGCCCTGCATCTTTGGTCTACAGACTAGAGTTAAAGAGGAGCAAATAGATATGCCATCTGGCAGTTGTCTGGCTTTAGCTGTCTGTGGGACATATGATGGATTCTATCGGGAGAAGATGCCAAAACACAAAATGGCCGAGGTCAGTCAGTTTAGGAAATCCCATAAGTGGGAGAGGGCTGCAGAGCTTTGTTATATTTGGAGAGACTTCCTCTGGTGGATTTGGATGCTGCACAGGTCAGTATTTTACTTCAGCTTAGAGTTATAAGATGTGTGCGATTCAGAAGTTATAGCACTGGACTCTAGTGACTCTAGGCTAAAACTGAACTGAGCAGCTAAACACAAATAAAACCTCATGTACAAACCCCAGTTCCAATGAAGTTGGGACATTGTGTAAAATGTAAATAAAAACAGAATACAATGATTGACAAGTCCTTTTCAACCTATATTCAGTTGAATACACTACAAAGACAACATATTTAATGTTCAAACTGATCAACTTTGTTTTTTTTGCAAATCTTTACTTACTTTGAATTTGATGGCTGCAACACATTCCCAAAGAGCTGGAACAGGGGCAACAAAAGACTGGGAAAGTTGAGGAATGCGCAAAAAACACCTGTCTGGAACATTCTACAGGTAAACAGGTTAATTGGAGACAGGAGCATCATGATTGGGTGTAAATATATATACAGTAAATATATAAATATAAATAAAAGGAGTTTCCTTGAAAAGCTCAGTTGTTCACAAGTGAGGATGAGGCGAAGTTCACCACTTTATGAACAAGTGTGTTAGCAAATAGTCCAAAAGTTAAGAAGAACTGAAAATAGGTTTAAAAGGATTTGTAACTGATTTTTTTTTATTCACAATTTACACAATGCCCCAACGTCATTGGAACTGGGGTTTGTACATTAAGTTTTGTTTGCGTTTATCTGTTCAGTAACAGTTTTAGCCAGAGGTGGCAAAAGTACTCACATTCTGTACTTATGTAGAAGTACAGCTACTTGTGTGAAAAAATACTCTTGCATGGGTAGAAGTACTAATTCAACTCCTTTACTTAAGTGAAAGTAAAAAAAAAATAGAACAACTTCTCAGTTCTAATAAAGTACAAAAATAAAACTGCTTTTTCTTTTTTTTGCACTTACTTAACCAGGCAAAATCATAAAAGTTTCTGTTTTCTAATTCCACAGTGAATGGTACTGAGCAGAGTCCTGGACCAGGTCAGATACCTGATGGTAACCCCCAAAAACATGTGGGGACAGGTAAAATAATAAATTATAAATATGT
>JAPTGZ010000016.1:21005034-21015193 GCA_029814645.1 Fowleria isostigma | reverse complement strand
TGGAATTGTCCATGTTGCAAAGAAAGTAACGTTGTACTTAGTTTTAGCCATTCCACCTGACAATTTGTATTGAAATTGGGAACAATTATCGCCAACTTTGCAGCCTGTGGTGAGAAATGAATCGACATGGGAATCAGGGTGTTGGGAGTAAATGAATAGCATTTTCCTGAATTCTAGGAGTCATGAATTTTTGGCGGTATCACCATGAAATAGGCATTAAACTCTGTTCTAAGTAGACTTAAAAAGGTGCTAAAAATTCTTACATTTAGTTTGTAGAAAGCCTTGTAGGGGCCTTGTGAAATGAAAATGTAAATGCTAAAAAGAAGTGACCAACAGTGGTTAAACAGTAGTAAAGGAAAGTATTTAACGTGCACCCTTAAAAATGTGTCTGTCATCAGTTTTGTAACATCTGACAAGTACACTCTATGCTAAAACGGTCTTCAACTTGCAGCCTTCTTAGAAGAGTCAAGTGGTGATGGTGAAAAGAATAAGGGCTTTGATTAGAGTAGATGGAAAAATACTGTAATAGAAATAAAAGATTCTTCAACTTTTATGGGACAAAATCTATAGTTGTGGTGGTTTTAGTATAGAGGAAATGTAAATGGTTAATAACTATTTGAGTCACTATGCATCTGTGGATATACCTCAACTACTTACAGAAACCAAAAGGATAAATTACCGGTATGATCATTGACAGATGTAGAAATAAGCATCAGAGTCAGAATTTTAGAGGGAATGGCCATCTTTGCTTTGATCTTAAAATTGATTTATACTAAAAACCCAACAAAATCTGCAAATATTGACATTCTAATCCTATTTTCTTGAAGTGTTCTGCATTAAAAATGACCAGTAGAAAATGCAGTTGAATTACCAGTTCAGTTACATACTACAATGATGTGATTTTAAATAATGCTTTACAGAATTATTTGACCACATGAAGGTGTTATCGTTGAAATACAGACTATAATGTTCACGTCCATGCTAATGTTACTGCTGCATATATAAACCTGTACACTGATGACCTGAGCTACTGGAGCATGATCAATGTATAATATAATTAAGGATAAGCTCTTGACGACGGAAAAGTAGCGACGGTTACGGTATAGCCTGTTGCTCCACTAATCACTAGGTCAGTGCGTTAAGTCGGTACATCACTAGGTCTGCATTACCACTGTCTGAAAATACTACAGTCGGTCACACCATGTCCTGTTCAGGAGGTAATGAGGTTTAACTCTTTAATGTAACTAGAACTAAAAAAAAAAAAAGTTGCTTATGTCAATGTTGCTAATCCTTTTAATGTAATTTGGACACATGGTACGTGCCTGTACGTCTCTTGCCTGTCCTGACTGTCCATCTGTGTCCCGGCTGGGTGTGACATTAGGGAGTTGGCACGTCCAGGTCTGCGTTCTCTGGCCGGGGTCAAAGGGTGTACTGATGGAGAATATGCCGTCTGCCACACCAGACTGATGAATGAGTCAACAAACTGTCTCTTGGATTGATATACAAATGTTGTGTATGTGTCAGTAGTGGCTTTTCCAAAGGACATCTGTGCAAAACTTTACTGATATTTACTAAATGTCAAATAAACAGAAGTGTGTAAAGTCCGTTTTTTCCATTAAATCACAAATGTGGTAATTTGTTTGTTTATTAACCGGAGATGACATGAGAAGCCATTCCACAAACATGGCGAGGAGCATAGATATTATGTTGATTTATTCATTATTATTATTATATAGGGTGTCCCAAAAGATTTGACAGCATTTCATCACCTAATAATTTGTTTCAAATTTGTTTGCTCTTTTTGCTCAAAAAAGTGTAATCCTTTTATAAAATTACCATCCCTCTGAATTTTTCATTGAAACTTGTAGAATAAAACATTTTACATCCAAAATAAATCCTATTAAGTATCATTTCTCCTGACCATGTAGTCACTCTGACATGGACTTCTCAAATTATGTCAATTTTTTTGGGACAACCTGTATATCACCCCCTCTATCCTGTATAAATTCAAAAATGATTCAGTGTAATGGTGTGGTTCTTTTAAAACTCTTTTTCCTTCACTTGGTGTAACATTCATCAACATCCTTTTTTTCATTCACTGGACTCTAGTTGTAGAAAAAGTCTTTTCATTGCAGTTATATACCAATTTCACTACGCTAGAAAAACCACCTCTTGCCAGGGCAAAAACATTTCAGCAAAAAATGAGAGTTTTGCTGAAATTGTGGTTTTTTCATTAGGCAAATTTTTATGTGCAAGTTATATTCACACAATTTGAGGGTCAATGGAAAAGCTCCTAGTGAAGGCAGAAGTAGCAGCAGCGGTGGTGTATTAGTACAACATGTTTGGCCTGGAAATCGGTCTCAAAACCAGTGTTTGAGACTTCGATCTCTTCTCTGATTCATTCTGCATTTTTACTTGGCCTTGTTTTGGCTTCAAACAAACTGAATTCAAGACTCCAGTTGTAGGGATATCACTAAACTGTACATTATCCAATGTACAATCATGGAAAACTTGACTGCTTCAGATGTTTCATGGTGGAGCAGTGTGTAAATTCTGCAATGCAGTATTTACCAAAACTTCAAACATTTAGTGGCACTCAAGAATTATCAAGAAAGGAAGAGTTATGCGAGTAATCATCTGATATCACCAGATATGACCCATTTGGATGTTCAGAGGCTCCATAGTTACCGTGGAAATACCATCATCGACGACAACATTCATTCACCAGTAAAATCCATGGAGTTGGATCAATGACAGTGAATGGAGACGCTGGGTTTATGTTCAGCTAATCAGAGATTTTACTAAAGTCATTTTTTTCTTCAGTTTTCTGTTTCTGATAAAATATCCTTCTGTTTTACTCTGAATGTTTCCAAACATCTACATGATCAGTGAATTAATTTTATGAAAATGCCTGATTTTCACTGAAAACACAAAATACAGAGGATAATATTACAATAAATGGTGATAAATCACTTAAATCGTCAAATGTAGTGGAAAACCTACTTGGAACTGCCACAAAAGTAGCACTGGGTGTTTGAGTTCAAGAAAAATGCAAATATAATTTTTATTCATTCTCTTTGTATCCTAGAAATTGCTGTAATTTACTCAAATCTGTTACAGAAAGTAAAATATCCGTTTTGTGGAGATGCAGCGCATTCAGTCAGTCACTATTGTCTTTGTGATATTGAGAGGACCTGGTGTGTGGTGACAAACTGCTCTTCCTAAATTACATTTTGCTCATGATAAATCATAAGACAGGTATGCCTGAATGTCCTTGTGGTGTGTGTCTGCTCATGGCTTTGACTTTGACTACAACACCAGGCGGTGGTTGCACAACTCTGGGCCATGCTGTTTTTTTGTTTTTTTTTTCTTTTTTTTTCGTCATACATTTACAGGTTTGGCTATTCAAAGAACGTAAATATATCTGACGTCTCTGGGAAGACACTGTTCCATTTGGAAAGGTTGAAAAAATAGACCTGGTGTCCTGGCCTGTGACAGTGGAAGCACTAATGGATATGATTGGTGTGCTTGTATGTTTGTTTCCTCCCAGGTTGACTTGTTACTCGTGCACCCCCCACTTCCTTCTTATTGTGCCCCTTTATGTTTTATTAGGCCGATGTTCTGTTATTCTTAGCCGAGCAGGATGTTTATACGATCCCTGAACAGAAATATGACTGGCAAGGCCTCGGTGTTTATCTTTCTTTCCCTCTCTCTCTCTCTCTCTCTCTCTTTCTCTCTCTTCTTCTCATCTACTCAGGTCTTCACGTTTGCCCTTCCTCCTCCCTCCTCCTCCTCCTCTGCTTTTTGCATGCCTCCGTCACTCCTCTCCTCTTTACGCCCCACTCCAGGATGAAATAAGTGCAAGAGCAAGCCCCAGCTGACATGATTTTTTCCATGTTAAACCTTGCATATCCTTCACGCCTCCTTTTCTTTATTTTTGGATATCCGGCTATTGTATGCCATGTGGTCTGACCGGTGGAGTAAAGGTTACTTCATGGTGATTCAATGAGGCTTTCTAGAGTTTTAGACCACCCGCCGTCCAGCTGAGGTGTTGGTCTTTGCTGGGGCTGTGCGATTATGGCCAAAAATGTTTTGATAAATGTCCGATCATCAAGTTTAACGGCTGCTGCTGCTGCTTCGGTCTTGATGGTTATTAGTGCTTTTAAAATATTCTTCATGAGAGACACTTAACAGGGCAATAAAATAATAATAGTGATACTTATTTCAGTGTAATTTATGGCTGTATTGTGATGGTAGTCATTACCATATTGTTGTTTTACGTATGATTTTATCACCAAGGTTATTTTTAATGTCCTACCTTTTAGATTTCTGGAATAATTCACTGCTTGGCAAGTGGTTTGTTTATGTAAAAATACATCGTGATCATTTTAGCACCCAGCCCACCTCCTTAAAACATAAGCAACTTGAATTACAGTGCTTAAAATATTCCAGATCTAAACCTACGCATTGACTCTTAAAAAAAAAAAAAAATGTGGCTAAAACAAGCATGCGTTAAATTTAAGGTGATTAATGCGTTACTAAACATGGAGGTATGATTATGTTCATAAAGAGGAAGCTCTGTACAGTGAGTTTTGAATGAGTCATAGATGGAGACAAAAAGGCAGAAATTCCAGCGGAGAATATGTTTCATGTTTTAACCACATATGAGGTAACAGCAATGAATTGAAATGTCATCTATACTCTGAAGTGTGGGTTTATGAGTAAGACTGTAGTGAAGGCTGGTGTTTACATAATCATTCATTTGTTACTTTTTATGAAATCCATGTTTTAATCTGCGGCGTGGTATGATTGTTCATCATTCTACTGCAACCAAAAATAAACATTTTTATTTAGACTTCAAAGTAGGTCAAAAAAAAGGGAAAACATGGATCCACTGAATCAGAAAATGTGAGAATATGAGTAAGCTCCTTGTGTTCAGTTTTCTTTGTCCTTTAAGACCACACAAACCACAAGCCTGTGGCCACTGACCAAAAGGCACCGCGCTTTAAATAGAATGCGTGAGAAGGCCGCTCAGCATCTCATCTCAAGACAGCATCCATGTCAGTCCAGTGACCTGCTTCAAGCTGTACGATAACAATACCAGCTAGTGGATGCGCACTGAATGAGGATAAACAGCCTCTTGTTAACTTTCATCTAAAATGGAAAGTTTGGCCCAGCCTTGATGGAACTGAGTGCATCGAGTTCCTCCACAGTCAAATGCCGCAGCACGCCCCCAGCACACTCTCACAATGACTGTTCTGGTGCTGTTAGTGCAAGAGCACATCATCCTGTATTTAGACACAGTCACCTTATGCACACCGTGACATGAGCCGTGCAGCTCCACTCAGCATTGATGCTTGGTGTGTTGTGGTCAAGAAGAGTCTAAACAAACTCTGCAACATGGGAAGTAGAACTAGTTTTCAACTCTGGCTCAGTGTGTGCATCACCGAGCACTTGATTATCAATTTGCCCTGATTATCCTCCTGCATTTGTTGTTGCAGAAATTTACATCAACTGTCTATATTTGTAAAAACGCACTAATAAATGCCACAATTTGTTTCAGTGTTATGAACCTGTGTTCAACAAAAGCAGGAGTGGACAACACGTTTAGATACGGACTGGGATAAAGTACATGAAGCTCAGATTGACAGTCATGGAAAACATTATGAGACCATCAAAAGTCATCAGAAACAATGTTTATGCAATCAAGTACTAACTCCTGTGTGTATCATATGAATAAAACAGAAAAGAAAACATGGAAGCACTGTTTTTGTCAGTACAATGCCATACTTATTGATGTAAAATGTGATTTTGGTTATTATCAAGAAACCATGGAAAATGGATAGATATCAGCTCTGAAATTGAATTCTTATTAGCTATTTTTGTTGTTATCATTAGATTTGTCCAAACAAATGTACCTTTAGTTGTAACAGGCATTAAAATGAACAACAAATTGAAGAAAACATAAGTTGGGAGTGGTTAAATAATTTTTCTCACAACTGCATGTAAAGTTACATAAATATACTTTATATTGGGCTATTTACCACCAAAACTTTCTCAAGTCTTATTTCTGGTATGTTCAATTTTGTGTATGTAGTCATTTCATTGGAACCCCAATCAATTCAGATCTGGTATCACTATTATAGCCTATATATTGTACAATATTGTATTGAATTGTGCGTTGGATATCGACATTCAGAGAAAGGCTTGCTTTGTCTCACAATTTGTGACGGGGTGCCACTAATATTCACAACCAGTTCTTAGACGGTTAACACCTTGAGCATCCCTAGTGTTGGTCTTTTTGTGTTTCTTTGAGGATGTTGCAGGGCAGATTCAAAATGGCCCAGTTCCAACTCTCGTCATGAGTAGTTGGGGGTATAATTTTTGGTTCCTGAGTTCTAATCCTGGATAAGCCCTCAAATTGAGTGGATAAGTGACAAATGGAGGGGAAACAAAAATAACCAAGGTGAAAAAGAACAAATTGAAGCATAAGCAATCACTTTAGTTATTTAACAAAAGCAAATCAGCTCAAATTATTCAGTAAGATTCAACTAAAAACAGGCTTCTACAAGCTACTCGAAATCAAATAATTCAACTAGACACAAAATATAACATAAAACCAACAGTAGCTCCCTGTTATCAGCTACAGGGATTGGACAAGACACAAACAACACAAAGACACACAACAGAACACATGTAACATATATCTATAGTGTGTGTTTTCTATTTGGATGTTTTGCTGTTGCACATATTTGCTTTTCATCTTCTGTTCCATGTTGTTGCTTATGATCATAGTCTGTTTCTCCTCCTTCTTCATCCGTGCAGCCCAGTGTTTGTGCCCAGCCGAGATATGACTGAGGTGATGATCAACAGCACCCCCATGGAGGACATGAGGCTCAGCCCCAGCAAGGACAGACTCTCCTTCCAGGTAGGACACACATGAACACATGAGACACTGCTTCTCTCCCAATTCCCCATCTCTACATATTTATGTGGCATGGTCATTTTCTACCTGTCTTCAGTTATTCATTATCGTGAATTGGATCGGCGTCAGTGTGCTCATCTGGGAGCTGCCACCACATTTCTGAATTTTGACCAGCAGCTGCATTTTCCAAGGGGATTTTATGTCCTGTATGGAAACAGGAGGGCTTTCTAGTTAATTCATCTTAATTTTATGTTAGACAAAACATAGTCTTACATGTGTGTGTACATGTGAATGGGTGAGTGTGAGGCTTTGTAAAGCACTTTGGGCACTTTCATGACGGTGTGGAAAATGCGCTATAGAAGTGCAGTCCATTTTACCATAATGATGTCTTTGTCATTGCAAAGTTCATAACAGCTGCATTCTTCAGATATTTAAGCACATGCAATATTTCATAGATGAATAGATGGATGGATAGATAAAATGCATAGTGCTATAATATGGATTTTTGATATGCTTGTATTATGATAGATGCTCACAACAATGTTTGAAACCAAAGAAACGCATATACATAAAAATTAGGGCTGCACGATATTGGAAAAAAAATTGATATTGTGAGATATATATATTTTTTAACCTTGCGATATACATTGCGATATGAATAAATACTCGAGGATATAATAGCTGTGTGGTGCCAACATGAATGGTCAAACAAATTAGTTGTGTTATCTCTGGCAAAAGGTGTAAGACACTTTCGACACAGAACACGTTTCAGTATCATTCTTCTGATAGCTGAAATAATTCCGCATAACATAATTATATATATATATATATATATTTTTTTTTTTTTTTTTCCAGAATAACGGTAACATTATTTGCAGGCATTTGATTTGAACATGCTATGAATATACTTTACTAAATGGAACCTACATTACCTCATCTGTGAACATGATTCCTGCCTGTGTCACCTCACTACTGTCCTCTTCATCTATAAATGTGGTGAAAACAACTCCCATGATCCCACTTTCCTACTACTGTCATTTCTATGCACTACCACTCAACAGGTTAGAAATGGTGTTGCGTCAATAAACAGCTTTCAGCACTAAACGGATTCAATATAAACAGCATGCAAACAATATTTAAATTTTACATAATGAGTCTTAAAACCACCTTTATGCAATAGCATTTATCTCTAAATTGAAGCCTTTTCCTTTTTTTTTTTTGTTCATAGATCTGTCCACTAGGTTATATGAGGCAACACTTTATCATAATGACTCTCTTTGAGAAAACTCTAATCTTTAGTTCACTGTGGCTTGACAGACATAAACATTGTAGATTCAGTGAGATGAGAGTAAGAGCCATCAGGTGGTCCTGACAAGCTGCTTCCACTGGCTTTGTTTTACTGTCACTTCAGCTGGGCCATTTTGGTACCAAAACTACTTAACATGCACATGTTGTTACTAGCAGCTTTTAGTTGTATTTACTGTCACAGTTCACCCATGGTAAAAAAAAAAAAAGAAGGCATTAACATTTTACAGACCTCATACTGAAATACAGTTTCCCTAAGGTGGTTAATACAGTGTATCTCATACTGAAACTAATTAAATTAGGTAGTCTTATGTGGGCTTTCAGGAGTTTTTATTTGTACATCATAATTAAACTTTAAATACCACACACTTTCACATTTGGGATGGGTGGAAGAGTTGGTGTTTGGATGAAAGATGAACAGATTCTGTCAATGAATAATGGCTAAATGTCAGAAAATGTATTTGTAGAGGGCAGAGTTCACTGAATTAATAATGAAATCAGCAAAATGCCATACTGAATGGAAGCTGCCAGGTTTTTGCCAAGGTCTTGCTCTGACGATGGGAGAGATGGGCCGCTGTGTAAAGTCTTCTCCAGCACAAAGATTCTCAATAGCTGTTTTCAGACTAGCCCGGGGTCAGAACCGGATCCCACACCAGTTACCCTGGGAACCAAAGTGCTTGTCTGTTAAAGGCCTGTGTTCATACCGTGATGTGAGCCCAGGACGCATCATCGACAGAAGGCATTGCTTTGCCACCAAAAAATAAAAAGGCCATATGGAAGCAGATGTGTTCACAACAGAAAAAATAACAGACATCACATCATCGACTACCTGTGAGCCTTTGTACTCTTAATACAGATCATTATTTATCTGCACCAAGCCATGCTACAACATCAAGACGGCACCGGTGAATCCAGAGATGTAACCTCAGCAGGCGAACACCGATCAACCTGGTGACAAATTTTTGGTTCCCAAACACCGGTTCAAGATTCGATGCAGGAACCAGTACCAGCACGGTCTGAAAATGGCAAATGTGGTTCAGGTCTGGAGTCTGTGGTGGCCAATTCATGTGTGAAAATGATGTCTCAAGGTCCCTGAACCAGCCTATAAAAAGACCAATGACCATATTAATCCTGGCATTGTCCAATTTTTATGCTCCAGTAAAGTGATGGTCATTCAAGAAATAAGACCCTGCAACAGTTAGGTTAAAATAACTTGTTTCTAGCTAGAATATATTAATCAGTACAGTAATCAAATCAATCCAATTTAATGTTCTTACCTTTTTTTTTATTGCAAGGACAGGTGGTGACTTTTTTTTGGCTGCATATGTCACCAAAACTAGTAGACTGCTTATCATGAATATTTGTGTACTACTGTAGGATAAACATGCACATGAATTTCACAAATAAATTATAATGCATTTAGACGGAAATCCAACTTTGTCAGAGCTTTTTGTCAGACGTAGCTTACTCCATTCACTATGTGGATATTTACTCTGAGAGGATGTAGACTGACCCAGAGGAAGAAGCTAGCTTCCTTTCTCAACAGTTCACACCCCAGCTGTGGGTCTGTCTGAGAGGAGCAGATGAGGGGGAAGCGGCAGAAAAGGACGCTGCCAATGTGCCACTTCTCCACTCTTTTCCGTCCTCACTCTGGATTTCCGCACCTCAGCCAATTTGCCCAAGGTCCCGGCCGTTCCTTAGAGAAGCCATGTATGAACCAGTGACTCCCGCAGCAGTCACTTCCTCCATAATGAGCGTCAGGGGCTTTGACCATTAAATTCCAGCTGCACCTACTATAAGGTATTGAAACGACTTCGGCCCAGAAAGATGAGTAAATGGTTGTGATTTACCGAATTATCATCTCAAAAGGCACTGACATGGTTCAGGCTTGTAGCGCACCCTCCCCCCCTCCCCAGCAGCCCACCTCAC
>JAPTGZ010000016.1:20859253-20877809 GCA_029814645.1 Fowleria isostigma | reverse complement strand
AGGTTATTTTAAATTATTTTTAATTTTATTTTTTAATTTAAATTGTTTTATTTTTATTATTTTTTTTAATATTAGAAAAAAATATAATGATGCAATTATAATAATGATACATTTTCATTAGTTTTTCTAGAAGTTTGCTGAAGTAGTCACAATTATAGCCACTGGGAAAAGAAACAACCCACTGGGAAAAAAAAAAAAAAAATCCCTAATAATATATTTATGGGTTGTCCCTAGTAGGTGTCCAAGGGGGAAAGAGTTAAATTGGTTCTAACTGGGCTGAGTTGGTACGAAATGTTACTATTTTCACTCATTGGTCAGAGGGAGAGTCGTCATGTGTGCACAAGGCATGAGCGTCTAATGTAAACACCATGCACCAATAAGAGTGATAACAGAGAAGATACTCAGATAGCCTCTATTATTCTCTATCATTTTACTGGAGGCTCAATCTGTATAGACTGCACTGTTCAATCACACATCTATTGTATATAAAGCATTATCTTTCCATCAGACATCATCTCTGTCGGCTCTTATTGGCTGGTCTTCAGCTTCGTATTTCCGCATTGGCTTTCAGCTCTCCTTTGCTTTTCAGTGTGTTTTTTTGTGTCTCTGTTTCTCTGTAATTTCTCCTTTTCTGTGACAAAAAGCCACAGACCGAGCAACAAGTACAGCATCACCACCGTGTCGTCCATTGTCATTGCTGTTTACTAATATCGAAACTTTTCGACTCGAGTTTCGACTCCGCTAACCACGCCCATCTCGAGGTGATCCCAAAGCAGTGGAAAAGTAACTGTACCAAACCGAGTAGAGCCAAGCAGAGCCAGGCTGGGCCAAGCTGGTGCAGTGCAGTGGAAAAGGCGCATTAGATGCTGATTGCCAAGAATAAGTTATGACCGGTTCTTCATACCCAGATAACAATTCATATCCTGAAATTGCAGGATTCCTGTAAAGTCATTGCTTAAATGGATTCTATAACATTAGCTGATCAGAATGACCTATTTTGAATTATAGGAAATATGAATATAATAGCATCAGATTTGTAGTTGGTGAAACTGGTGAACTGGAAATGTAGATGACGCAAGATATAAACACTGCAAGGAAATGACCAAAAAAGGTGAAAGTGCTTTACTCTCACATAGCCAGACCTGTCTCTATACATGCTTTTATACCAGCTTAACATTAAGCAGCAGGCTGGTTAAGGTCATGGAGTATTTAATACTAGTAGCTACTGTTAGCTGATGATCTCCCTGAGGGGTTTGAGGATACATTCCTGGCGCACTGTGCTGATAAAGATACACTGCCACTCCATCACTGTGCAATTAACATATCCAAATGCCAGAAATACACTGCACACAACACATTATAAAATTATCTTTTACATAAAACCGCACATTAGAGGTTTATTGACGGCAGGAGGCTGCACAAAATCTGACAGAGGTGGCTGCCTTGAAACTTGCTATGCAGCTTGCTATGATAAATAATGTGATTTAATTCACTTGTTTTCTGCCAGTTAACAGTAGGTAAATACATAATCAATAGCTTTGAGTATAGAGCAAAAAGAAACATTTTATTGTGATAGATTTTTGGGCGGTATTGTTATGACTCGAGGGTGAAATATATTTAAAAAGGACACAGAAGTCAAAAGGTATCATTTAAAACATGTTTATTTTATTAAATTTCTTTTGCTTCATTGTTTTTTTCTTCATTTGGATTGAATGAACTGTTATTAAATAATTAAAACCAACCCTTTTGAACCCCGTACCCAAAGTAACAAAAGAAAAGACCAGAGTGGACCGGCTAAATAAAAATGAGGATGGTGCACTTGATAGGCCAACCCTATACCGGGCTGTAAAAGCTGCCAGCACATCGCTATCCTAACCAAAAATAAGCCTCAAACTAAGTCATAATGAGAAGAATGACCAAAACAGGACATCCAGATCCACGTGGCCAAACAAAAAGAAAAGCTAACAAAAAGCTACGCTGCAGCCTGCAGGCATGGTTCAGACCTACCTGGTGTGGTGTGGAGTGGAGTAAGAGCGGAGGCACGTGCCCAGATGTGCGTGTCTCCGAGGCTGGACGCTAGAGTCGAGGAGAGCAAGCAGAGAAAAGGGTAAAAGAGAGAGCCGAGCCCACTGACCCTCGGATAAATAGTGCCAGTGGTGCCAAACTAATTAAGTAAACAGGAGAAAAACTACAAAAGGACAAACAGTCAGCATTGAAAAACGCCACTAACTTGGAAAAGTAACAACAAAATTAGGCAGAAATAGACAAAATAGAAAGTCAAAATGATGGAGAATGACTAGAAAAAATTGTACACCTAACGAGTCTCATCTGGCACTAAATGAGTAATATAAGCCTGTAAACTTTCACACCAGTTAAGAAACAGTGAAAATGATGATGCTTTGTAAAATGCAGAAAGGAAGACGGGTCGTAAGGAGCGATGGTCTCCTCCCACTGCAGAACACATACTACAAAGCCTGGTCTGAACACCCCACAGCACCAATCTATTTCTTTGATGTAGCTCAGAGTTTACTTATGTAATCAGACCGGATAACACTGCTTCTGCCTGGGTCAGACATTAAGTCAGTGTGACTCTGTCAGCGTCACTGCCCTGTGTGTTACACAGTAACTGCACACGAATATAAAGATGGGATATCACATATGATATAGACAGACCTGAAGGAGGCAACGGAGTGCGCATTAGGCCCTCGATGTGAGGCCAGCTGCTTCTCCTCATCTGAAACAAGCCCCGCTATCACTATCTCTAAGTTGGCTCCTGCACATTTTTGCACACCCACATGCTTTATCTCTTTCCTCCAGTATAGCGTAGCAAGTGCACACAACTCTGGACTAATATACAAAGCAGCCCCCGAGAATGCATCGCACTGTACGCTGTATTCACTCAGAATGCATACATATTGTTCATTTGTGTCTCCACATGCCCGTTTCCACCCACACACATTTACATGGTGAGATTGTTGTCAGATGGACTAATACTCTATCAGCCTCAGAACGGAAACATTTCTACTTTAAACTGAGCAAAGTAAATACAGATGTCTCTTTGTCAACACATTCTATGTGGAGAAGAGTTGCTGAGAACATGCAAACAGACTGTAGTCTATGAGGTACTCTACTGTGGAGCTGGAGTGTTGAGCAGTTTTTCCTCAGTTCTGTGTCCAAGATATTTGGGCTGGTAAGAATTAAAGGCTTAATTAATGATGCACCAGCGACATAATTAGTATGAACCCTCCCTTAAAGGGGCCAAGAACACATTAGCAACAACTGATCAATAGCATCAAAGTTAAGTGAATTTCTAATCTGTGTAGGCCTAGATAGAAGAAAAGAGTCTGTGGTAATATGGTGCTTTGACTCTTGGGCAGGACTGAAGCATACAGGAGAACTGCACAGAAGCTAAGCAAGGCAGTCTACTGTGATGTTATCACAAATTAACCACGACTGCAACTGGTGACATGAGCATCTCAGTAAAAATAATAAACAGCTGAATGAATTAATAAATCTGGAACTGAACAAATTTTAGAATTTTTTATTAGCTGACCTAAAATTACACTATGTTCACAAGTTCTGCCCATACTGATAGTGTGTTAACATCCTTAACTGATTGGTTGAAATGTTATTTTATGTACTGTTTCTTTCATTCCTTTGGATGAGTGGATAAAAACACATTTTTCTGCCATAAAAGTGGAAGCACTGGACAGAATTGGTTTCCTGTAGGGCTGGGAAAGAACTCAGTCAAAAAAAAATCAAATTTGTAAATCATATCTAGTTTTATTTTTAGAAAATTGTTTTATTTATCCCACCAAAAATTATAGGTATTTTGAATTTGCCAACAGCACGTCCTTCTGGGTTCCTGTAGTTCTATGAGTTGGAGCTGTCCCTCTCCCCCATATGTGTATCACAGTCACAACATAGCAGAGACTGTCGGAGGTAGAGAGACGCTCATTCCCAAGAACAGTTCTACGACTTCAGTTGGTTGGAATTAGTTTGAATTCATGACATCAGATATAGAACAGACAAATCCTTGCTGTAAAATATGAGGGTGCATGGTGTCACTTTGTTGAAAAAATGCCTGCCTTTGCTTTTTTCAGGTCTGTCTCAATGCACTTAAATTGAAAATAATACAGCTAATGTTTTTTCAACATATTCCCAGTCTTCACTTGTGGTCTTTTAAATAGGAGATTGAGAATTGAATCGAAAAACGAGTTTTTTATGAAAAAAACAGATTTTTTTTTTTTTTTTAAGGCCATATCTCCCAGCCTTAGTTTCTTGTTCAGTTAATTCTCAAGAAAGATTACTGTGGACATGTGTCATTACAGTAATAAGAAGTACTGTCTGTGAATGGTGTGCTCTGTGCAGATCTAACTCAGTTTCAGTGCTCTAAAATATAGATGAATGTGACGTACTCTCTCTTTATTATACTTTCTTTGTTTGTTCATTGAACTTCAAACCCTGGACTGATTAGTTGTCTTTAACCCCTGGCTCTAATGACCAGCTTTCTGAGCACCTGTACTGACTATAAAGACCAAACAGTGAATCTCTTAATTATTTACTAAGGCCACATGGATCAGATTCTGTACTCACTCCCTCATGTGTAAACCTTCAAGCCACCAGAAGTCCACAAATGTGGCATGATTTGGATCTGTTTAAAAAAGATTTTTAATGGTGGTTTTACTTACAGTGGTGTTTTTTGTGCTGTGACACAAACCGTAATAATCAAAACTCTCATAATAAAGATGGTTTTTATATAAATATATGAATTAATCTGCAAATTCCAGAGTTTCAAGGCCTCTCAGTTCTATTTCTGTGCAAAATTATCTCATTGATGGGAGTCAGCCAACAGTAACTGATTTGTTGACGTGTTAAATTTACCAAAGGAACACCACAAAAATGCACACAAGGCTTATGTTGTATAAAAGCAGGCTTGCATTTTTGCACTCTGTGGCAGTTGTAATTATATATTCTCAAACCCAGCACAGTGATAAGTTTAGGAAGATATTTTCCTTTCAAAACAAACAAGGCAGTTGTATTTACCAAACCATATCACACTTAAAGTTTGTACAGAGTGGTTGGTCCATGCCATCTTATCCTGAATACTTTTTTTCTAGAATATCTTCAGTTTGTCTTACAAGTTGATTTGCTGGTCTTACTGTATGTTATGTTGTGAGCATCATACATTGGAAATGAATCACAGTACTAAATACAAAAAAGTACAAAAGTATTGCTATGAAAGAAACACCTAGGCTTTTGGAACTCAGTAAGCCTTGCACCTTGGCTATGGCTCCGTTATAAATGAATTTATTGGCTGCTCACTCGGCACAAACTTTATGGCACCTCTGTTTTGAAAATTCCAGAGCCCTCGTGTCCAGTCCGTGTTATGGCTGTTACATAACGCCTACGTCAATATTGCTTCATTTTATTGTTTAATTATTACTCACCTTGATGGTATATTGGTCTGTTTACAATCTACTAATAAGTATTTTATACATTTTTTAATCATGTTTTCGATGAATACCAGTTAATCTCATTAGAAAACTGACCTCAGACTAAACACTTTCCTCTTCCACTTCTTGCCCTTCTTTATGAACCTTGTCTGTGCGCTGCTACTCTCAGACTGTTTTGACGTTGCAGCAAAAGTAAATAATTCACTATCATGTTACTGTTCCTCTTGAGAGGCCATGCAGGGTTCTGCCCCATAGAACTCCAGTCAGTGGGTGTGAGAGGGAGTAAAAATAAAGCACAGTCAATGTCACGAATTGAAAGCTAAATGAAAGAGTGTTCTTTCCTAATCCACTTTCTTCAGGTTTTACTACAGAGCCAGCCTTGCACTCAAACTGGCCCTGCTTTTACAGACTTCACTCACCTCTGACTAACTTCTCTGCAGAGATTACAGTTTGTGTTGCCATGTTTCCTCTCGTACAACTGCATCCAAATGTTGTTTTTTAATTTACTTTCCTTGATTTACACTAACTGTATATTACTCTTTGTGTTTTGATTCAAGGAAATTCAAGAATTTGTGTTTTGTGTTTTGCCCTCTGTATTTACCCAACATCTGTTTTTGTTTTTACATAATCTCCAGTTGTTTCATGTGGTCTGCTCTCTGACTCCTTAGAGCAGATCACAACAATCAGTATTTTGATGTTGTATCTATTAGGGCTGCAACGAATTAATTAAATCAATCCAAATTGATTATTAAGAATTGGCAACAAATTCATCATTGGATCTTGATTAAGTTAGTATTGAGGTATGTCCACACGCTGTGTCGTGTGACAGAGGAAAACACAGAGCAGCATGGCTGAGGCTTCAGATGCCAGTGTCCTGTTGAGCCACCCATTTGGCCCAAACGTAGTGCACTGTTTATATAACATAACTTGAATATGGAGAAAAAAATGGGCAAAATCCCACTGTGCAGTACCTTTTGGGCAAACAGAGCTGCTGTGTTACGACTGCTCCGTTACTTGACTCATCTGAAAATTGATGCTTTCGTGTTCATTTAATGAATTGATAAGTTATTAAAATAATCTACAGATGAATCAATTATCAAAATTATTTTAAGTTGCAGCCCTCGTATCTATAGGGTTTCAGGTCACATCCATTTAGTATTACCATATTGGAGATGAGAATACACATCATGATGCAGAGGTTATGATCCAATATAATGTATTGCAATACTGGAAGCTAGGTGATAGATATATTTTAAAGAATAATTGTGTTTTAGGAAAGAAAAAGAACACTACTGTTCGCATTTACTTATTAATACATTGTATTTAACAGCAACAACATATACATACTTTAGTGCTGTCAATGCAATAAATAATCATATAATCAAGTAATTTGTTGTAAAACCCTTCTGTCTACCCACATTTTTTAAGTTGAGCTTCAAGCCTCAGCTCTTCATAGAGAGCCTAACAGTCTGTAAAAAAACAATACTCAAATCTTTGCATTGGGCAGGCAAATCTGATAAACTGTCAAACTTAGTGTCTTGAGTAAGCTCATATCAGTTAAAAAATGAATAATAAACCAATAAAATATGTTTGTCTTAGGTTCAAGGTTATTTCTTTTATCACATGTTTCCACATGAATGAAATTCGTCCTCAGGAACAGCACCATATATTAGACACACCCCTATAATATCTAAGATAATAAAAAAAGTATCAGTATAACTGTACAAGGCAACAGCAGTACTTGCATGTCTCAACAGAGTCTTACACCACTAGTAGTTTGTTTCTGTCAAAAGCATTCATAATATCATAAAATGCACTACACTATCATAGAGGCCTCAAACTTTAGTTTCTGGGAGCCATTTTTTATTTCACAATTCACATAAAAAAAATCACACGAAGAGTGAATATGTAAATAAATGAATATTCATGACCATTTTTACAGCCCTTTCAGTATTGTATTTTTATCTTGAGCAGCAAAACCAACCGTTTTGAAAAGGCATACATTTGATTATCACAGCTTCATTTTGTACTTGTTTTATTGGGAAAATATACGTTGAAGATTCTTCTTGGTTCAACTGGACTGGTTTAGCTCTTTTGAAAACATTTCGGTCCTCAGGAGGGATGAAAACAAGACAAAATGTTTTCAAAAGAGCTAAACCAGTCCAGTTGAACTGAGAAGAACTACCAAGAAGACTGACGACCTGGGCAAATGAGAACCTACATGAACATATATGTTGAAGACAAGTGGAAGAGAGAGGCTGTCATAGTTTTTTTTTTCATCAGTAAAATAAACAGCTTGTAAAGTAGACTTATGAACTAGATTCAGCATTTCAATTAGGATTACCAGAATTTTATGGACATCCAATAGCATCTAAAACATTCTTGTTTGTAAGTGTTTTTGAATGTAAATTTTAAGTCACTCCTTGAATGGATGCTGTGTGACATGTACAATCTCAACTTCCCCCCTTTCCATCAAAGATTAGAAGCTTCTCTGATTTCCAGCTTGTGACTTGCATTACCCTGACTCAGCTGTACATTAATACACTACAAACTTACTTCATTTAAGTTTAGATCCACTGTATTATTGTGAAAGATTATGGTCAACTTTTCTGATCACAAATGGCAATTTGGGAACAGATGTCCGGCATAAAGAGAATGACTGATGGCAAGACACAAACCAACCAAACAAGAGCCACAAGTATAAAGCCTAGACTCCAAACTGTAAAAACAGACACAGATTTCGTTGTAATCCTATCCAGACACATAAGCAAAAATAAGAATTTGCCTGCAGCTTTGGTGTTGTTGGTGGTTTGGGTTTTGGTGCCTTGCTCACTAACTGGCACCAAAAAATAGAACAAACAAATCATGCCAGCCTCTCATACGTCTTCATTTTTGTTGTTGGTCATTTTAATCTCAGGGCCAAACAGCTGTGCAGTTTAACAAGGCCTATTATTTTATTTTAATTTGTATTTGGTGCCATCCTGTAATGAAGCCTTTGCCATAAAAAGAGTTTGGCGTATCATATCCCTCTCTGTTCTGGCCTTGATAAAGCCTGTTATTATTGTCTTACCATGCAGTGTCTGTGTCTGGTGAGGCTCTCTGCAGTCATTTATGTGTGGAGTACTTAGCCCAAATTAGAGCAGCTCTTAAGTTGGTGCAAGAAGATATAAAAGGAAGCAGGTCTTGGCCGGGTGATAAAGTGAGGCTCCCCTGCAGAGGCTTGGGTAAGAGCTCCTCCAGCTCATCACCGCCTGCTGACGGGGTCAACCTGCCGTCCTGGGAGACTTGTTCAAATTAAAGCTGGTTTGCGTCCCTTATTTTTGTGATTAACCTGAATTGTCTGTCTTCTTCTTCTCCCTTGAGACTCAGCATTGATCTGGTGGTAGTTATACCCACTCATTATGTGTATATCTGGGTGTGATGCTGTTAAAGCGTAGCCTCGGTCGTGTATTCCCTCCAATCTACATGCTTGACACTATTGAGAATCGCACCACATTTGGGCGACATTGTGTTTGTGTACATGTGAGGATGGATGTATGCTTTGGGGATAGAAAAACTAAACAGCCATTGCTTTTGTAAACATCCCTGCAGTTTCTGTGACAGATATTTTTTGACAGATTTTTTTTATTTTGTCCATGTCAGTGAAAAGACCAGGGCTAAGCAGCTTTGGCCTCCCTAACTGAAGACTCTAACTTTGTGGTGTTTCTGTTTATTTCTTCAGTCAAGGAAACCCTCCTCATCAGTCCACACATCCCTGTATATTACACATCCACTGAATACAACTATCAATCAGTCAATCAATCAATCAATCAATCAATCTTTATTCCAGACTCAAAGGTCCATAAAAAGAAAACACATACATAACAATAAGATCAATAAAATCAATAAAAACAATAAAATCATACACAACACTATTGTAAATTTAATCAAAGAGATTGCACATTTTGTAAATGTTGGATCTAACCAGTGAAACTGGGCAGCCCAAAGATAAATATACAGCCTATATGTAGATGAAGTCTATAAAACCTCCCAACTCCATTTTTATGAGGAGGGTACAGGAAAAGGAAATAATTGATAGTGTTCAAGATTTAAGAATAAAAAATCTACTAATTGGACTGAAATTGATATTTTGTCATTAAAGATATTCTAAAATGTGTACTGAAACCACTGACATACATCCACAATTAGCCCTTCCAAACAGAAACGCTTCCTACCAAAATGAAAATCTGTTGAATACCTAATACCTGTTTACAAAGCTGGAGACTTCTCTTCATCTATCACAGACCAATTTCTCTCTTCCCAGTTCTCAAAAATCCTAGAAAAGGTCTTGCTAAGTGTTGCGCAAAAGTAGGTGAAATCTATTTAGTGATGTAGTATGCATACCAGGTGGCTAGGTTGCATCATCACTACCAAGACTAAGCACCATTCTACTTCTCTTGTTCTCTCCTAGCATGAAATACAATCAGAAAACAGGAGACAGAACACTACTCTCTATAAAGATTTGTGATAATTGCTGAAATTACTCAGATGTAAATTAGACTGGCAAGGGCAACTTGAAGATCCATCACAGGGAAATCATTTGACATGTTGTTGTTTTCCTGTACTGGATAAGATTTCCACTTTGGAAGGTGGTTTCCCTTTTTTGTGCTTTTTCAATCCCCAAAAATGTCATTGACATCTAAACAAAAAGCACATCTGATCAAATATTTTGTTGTTTTCACCCGAGAGCATTGTCATGTAAACTGGGGCTTTAGTGCAGCTCAATGGAAACCCACCTATTCTCAGCACAAACGGGTGTACAATCTACAAGTCTTGTTATCATGTTCATCTGTCAGTAATTCGTCTTGTCTGGGATCTGATCATGCCGCTCAGCCTGTCCTTGTCGCTGCTCTTCATCAAATCGACACCCTGACCTCTCACATCTCCTCTTCAGGTGACATTCATGGGCAGTATACAGATCTGCTGAGGCTGTTCGAGTATGGTGGCTTCCCTCCAGAGGCAAACTACCTTTTCTTGGGCGACTACGTGGACAGAGGGAAACAGTCACTGGAAACCATCTGCCTTCTGCTGGCCTACAAGATCAAATACCCAGAGAACTTTTTCCTGCTCAGGGGGAACCATGAGTGTGCTTCCATCAACCGCATCTATGGGTTCTATGATGAGTGTAAGTAGAATATTAGCTCACCCTGTACACATAAAAACTCAATGGTTTCTCCACCATTGTAAGACATATGAGCATTATTTTAACACTGTGTCTTTACTTTTTTTTTTCCCCCTAGAGATTACCTTTGTAAAAAAGCAGGTTGCCTATTGTTTTCTGAACTGGTCTTGCCTTCATTAATGATTTTTTTTTTGGTCTTCAGTGCATTTCTTTGAGATATTTTTGAAATATGGCAATAACAAAATCAAAAATAATGGAAAATACATTAGTTTTTAAGTTAAATGAAGTCAAAACTCCTCCACAAACTACTGGAACACCCTTACTACTTATTATGTACTATGTATTCTGTTCTGTTAGATTACTAGATTATTCAAATTAAGTAAATATTTTGGATTACTTAAACATTATCTCCTACTGTCATTGCCTGCGTGTGAATGTGTGAATATCTCAAATAGACTTAAGTAATTAACTAACCAGTAGGAAAACAGCATAAATATGATTAGGGCTGGGAATCTCAGGGTACCTCACGATATGATACGATACGATATAATACGATACATGATACATGGCTCACAATACCGATGCGTATCTCGATATTGGGGCTGGGAATCTCAGGGTACCTCATGATACGATAAGGGATACATTGCTCACAATACAGATACGCATCTCGATACTGCGATTATCAATATATTGCTCTTAAAAACCCATGATATATATGTATGTTTATAGGGATTAAACAAAAACAAAGGGGGAAAAAATGTCATAGTTTATATTTTTATCATTATTTTACCAGAGTACAAAAACAATGACAGTTTTAATTCAGCATAACTGTGAACAGGAATTTTTTTTAGGTGTCTGACAAACAGTGACACTATTTTACATAAACAACCTGATACCATGATTCGCATGTACACACCACAGTTAATTAACACGTCATCTACATCACATAAACTTTCATGCCCCACATGCTGTTATAACCTCCTGTCAAATCTGAATGACTTTCAAATACGGTCACTGAAGGTTCAATGGACGGACTTTGCCTTCCATCAAATGGCTTTTAATAACATGATAACGGTGGAGAATGTGAACATATTGTAACGTCTAGCCAGACTTAAAAAGAAGGAGGGTGGAGTTTTCCAGCAAGCACCCACTTTAATTACCAACACGGTTACGCCTGAGTTTGGAAATAAGGCCGTCACTTTATTTCCTAACAGGTAACTGTCGGCTGTACGGGGACAAAGAACCGGCCCCCTCCCTTTCTCATCCTTGTGTGCCTCATACCTCCACCCACACACATTCTTAAACCATCAGTATCACATATATCCTGAACAGGTACAACTAGAAACCATTCTAACAGCAAGAACTAAGGGTCACTACAATAGAACACAACAATCTTTTAGTTTAACTTCACTGCTAATATATTAGCATAGACATTAGCGCCATTGTATGTTGTTCTGTGGCTTCCGCCCAATTTTTAGCCACTCACGTGTGGAGCGCCCATCATTGAAAATGAAGAAGAAAATCAGCAAAAAAGAAGAAAATCATTAAAAACGAGGAAAAAAATCCCAGAAAATGAAGAAAATTACCAAAAACAAAGAAGAAAATTGCAATATATATCGTGGATTTAAAAAACACCGCAATGTCAGTTTTTTCCAATATCGTGCAGCCCTAGTACTGATCAACATGACAGGAAGTTTATGCATGCAAAAAAACCCAAAAAAACAAAACAGTTTCTACAACTCTTTTGTAAAATTATCATTTTTCCATGTCAAAAACATGGTCCCGTCTCCCCCTCCTGATTTTTGTTCCATATACATAAATACCACAGCTGTATTGTTGCAGTTGTTGGCTTAGAGGCACTGATATGTACCTCTAAGTACCTCCATGCTGTTGATGACTTATTCTTGTACTCTCACTGGTGTTGTAGCCTGTGAGTCAGCAGGTGTTATCAGTCACTCTGCGTACATAAATCTTGAAATCATGTCCCAGTTTATCTGATTCACGGAGTTTGGGTGCAATAAACGTACACTGAGCAGCCTTAAGGTGAGATATATTAGGCAGCAAGTGAACATACCTCAGACCTCAAAGTTGATGACAGAAATGTCAGAAAATAACAAGAGTAGGGTTTTGAGCAACTTTGACATAGGAGAAATTGTGTTGGTGAAATCACTGGGTCAGAACATTCTTACAGCTTGTTGATCAAAATAAAGTGGTCTGTACTTACCAAAAGTGGTCTAAAGAACAAACAGATCCCATTTCATTTTATTGTTTATTTCAAGCTTGTGCACTTTATGTACAATACTTTTAAACATTTCATTATATGTACACAGATATACATAAGAATTTGTTGTAAACACTATATAGATAGAGGATTTTAAAAATATGCATAGAGAAATATACATGGAGACATTGGTTGTTCACATTATGTGTACACAATATGCATAATACATGAATATATATGGCAAAATACAACCCCAAAAGGGAGTGAGAAGAAGTAAAACTTATTTACTCTCACCCCCCAGTTTCACTACTTCAACTTATGGTTATAGTTATGTCAAAGAAGTTAGCTGTAAACATGCATTAGTACACAAAACTAACTTTAACACAACATACAGAACACAAATGCACCCACTCAAGAGAAATTAATACTAATTAACCACAACAAATTATAGGCACCGAAATGAGCAATCTAATAATTGCGTCAATATATGAAGTAAAAAGTAAATGAAAATCAAAGAACAAAACACACACTTAAGAAGAAAAGTGAAAAATAAGAAGGAAAACTAAGAAAAAACCCCACCACATGACCTTCAAGGCCCTTCATCCCCATATTCTCAACCAATGGAGCACTTACAAGAGCATAACATTATAACCAATTGTCTAATATTTTGTAGGTCCCTTCTCTTCCACAAAAACAGCTCTGACAAGAGGCCTGCTGTCTAATATTTCACACCCAGTGAAAGGTGCCATTGTAATGCAGTAGTAAATACTATTCACTTCTCCTCTCAGTGGTCATAATGTTATGGCTGATCGGCGTATATCGCCACCAGCAATTTGGCCATGCGAGTAGCTTGCTGGGTAGGGGACGTGACCAACACACTTCAACTTAACTGGGGCTAAAACAAAAGTTGACATGCTGGAGATTTTTTAAGTTTTAATTAGAGCAAGAAGAGGAAGAGTGGCTTTTTTCCTCATAAACAGAGGTTGCATTGCACAATGTTTCAACCTCTACATTTGAAGAAGGTTGTATTCTGATTCTGTTTATTTTGTAACTGTATCTAAATTTAGTCACTGCTTATACACCCAATGCATAACACAACTGCATTCATTCTTTCCTCTCCAACACTCAGCACTGTCAGCTGTTATGCAAGTTTTGCTGTTGTCAATATTGTGTCGTCAGTTTAACCAGAGTCAGCAGTCTAAAAGCACACACCGGATACGAAACAGACTGCAGAACATACTCTAACAGATAATTAAAATTGCCTTTATAGCTAATAAAAGTTATATAATTAATAGCTAACTACTGCCAAAATGAACATCTGTGGAAGGTTTTTGACGAATGTTTTAGACATTATTGTCAACTAGGGCTGCACAATATTTATAAAAATATTGATATCATGATAACAGAGTGTGCAATACTCATATCACAAATAGGTGGAATAATTTCTTTGTTTTTTTATTAACTTTCTATTTTCCACACAATGAGGTACCAGAGCAGTTTTCTCTACCACTCTAACATGATTGTTTTTCTGTCAAAAAAACTGAAGTAACACTACTGCTGCTGGTTGAATGTAAATTTATGTGTTATTAATGTTGAAAAGATGTGAATATTTTCAGAGCACAACCTTGTCCATGGCCTGAACACTTATATTTAAGGATTTTATTTGTATATGCAGTATTTACCAAACCAGGCAAGTAATGGAATATTGTTTTGTTAGAGCTCTTACGTTGTGGTACTCTGACACTTAAGTTATTATGAAATACATCCATGTCATTTACACATTGTTATATGTAAATAAAACGACCAAATATTTGACTGTGTTTGTGTCTGAAGGTGTATGGTAACAGCATCACCAGGTTCTACCACAGAATTGTGTTGTGATTGTAGTGGTACGGTATTTCGCCTTAAATAATATATAATTGAGTCAGCATACAAACAATTGGATCATTTTAACATTGTTAAAGAACGTTTTTCTTAGTAGTTAAAATTGGTATTTCTTTAGGTGATCAAGAAATATCGCAATATTATCGTTATCGCAATGCTGTACACCCATATTGTGTATCGCAAGTTTTACCAATTTCGTGCAGCTCTATTGTCTACCTTAATCTTAAAAACATCAAATGAGTGACTAGAGATGGAAGACTTGGAGAATCATTGCAAAGGTGCACTGAAGATCTGCTGAAGGCATTATGACATATGTATCACTTCAGTCAGTCTGTATGTAATTGAGCTTTCATCATGTCTAATTGTATGGTTCTTCTCCTCCACAGGTAAGCGCAGGTTCAACATTAAGTTGTGGAAGACCTTCACTGACTGCTTTAACTGCCTCCCCATCGCTGCTATTATAGACGAGAAGATCTTCTGCTGCCACGGAGGTGAGAGAGCAGCTGTTGCACTCATTTCCTCCCTTTGACCTAAATTCAGTCTGGGACTTATTTATATCCTTAGTGTGTGAACTATACCGAGACTTTCCGACGATCTCACTTCATTTTCACTTTTCATGCTCAGAAGTGACAGTCACACTTATGAAGCTCCCTATTTAGTTTTAATTATATCTTCAACTAAATCCAAAGTAATATAATTAAGTAGCTACTGCTGTGTGATAGTTTATCCCTTTATATGTGTAGTATCTGTGGTTTCTAAACACCTGCCATTAGTTAATTTTTTCAAACATTGGTCAGAAATAACAAACATGTAAAAATATTAGTAAGAATCACCATGGACCTGCTACTGGAAGGATGACCACTCCTGGCAATAGGCTGATCAGAAAACCTTGCGTGATTTTAATGCATAGTATAGACACTTTGCTGCGAACATTTCACAATATAACGGTTTATTTTCAAAAACAAAAACAAGAAAGTGGAAAAAAACAGTGTCAGCAGTACTGTGATGGCGAGGTGTGGCAGTGGGGCAACAACGGCATTAACATTGATGACAGTATATTGAGATAAATTGTACTTTTCATCTCATTTGATTATTATTATTTATTTACTTAGTTATCTTATCTCCCCTCATTTTCCTCTTTTCTCTCTTTTCTCTCTCTTTCTCTCACTCTCTTTTTTCTTCTCACTTATTTTCAGTTAATGATTATCTTTTACCATAACCCAGACTTTTTTGCAAAACCGACATCACAACATTCACACCACATACACACCTCACACACTTCACCACACACAAAAACATTTACACAACCAAGACAGGATATTGATTTATACTACCTGGTCAGTCATACTTTCTGTTTCTTTTGTACATTGTATAGCCTATATCCTATTACAAAGACTTAATGTAAATATTGTATATTATTGTACACAAGTTTCCTTGTCACATGGTGTTGCTTAAATAAAGGTTATGGGATAGAAAAAAGAATCATTTACCATGAATTAATTCACCTTAATTCAATTCAGTATTATTTACAGAGCCCAGTATCACAACATGGTTGCCTCACAGGGCTTTACAGAATTTGTTGAGAAACAAAGGTCAAATAAACAGTCAATGAAGCTGATGGATTAATGTCCCGGGCATCCTCCGTCCTTAGACCTTCCTCAGCAAGGGAAAAACTCCAAAACCCAGTGGGAAAGGAGACACCTCAGGTAGAACCACAGTAAAGGAGAGATCCACTCTCATGGATCGACAGGCTGTAGATGAACCAGGACTGACACACCAACAACCAAAATTATAATTCATGAGGAAAAAGATGCAGACACACAGAAATACCTGCTCAAACCAGAGGACTGTCAGAATTTCCCAAACCTTGTTTTCAGAGAAGTTCATGTACTCTAAATCATACTCTGTAGAGTAAGTTAAATGAGCCATTACTCACTCAAAACGCTTTTCTTTGTAGGATTATCACCTGATTTGCAGTCAATGGAGCAGATCCGCAGGATTATGAGGCCCACAGACGTGCCAGATACAGGTACAGTGTTTGTGTTAACAGCACTTGACTCATTGATACTGAACATGGACACTTCTCTTGAATTTCTCCCTGGAGCGATGGTGAATATACGGTCGGTTCCATACAGAGATTTCTTTTGTGTATTTAACCTTTATTTAACCAGGAAAGACTCAGTGAGACTAAAAATCTCTTTTACAAGAGCATCCTGGAAAGTTAGGAGTTAGGAACATTTTCTTTTTGTTACTTGGCTACACATAATTAGTGTTCTTTAACAGCGCTTTAAGGTCCCTCATCAATAACAGTGAGACAATTCCAAGCTTTAATAGCTATTATATTGATTGTAGCTGCTCTTAAGTGTTCTTATTCTTTTTTATGCCTTTTCGTCGATTCCTATGCCTTAACTGTAGCACTGTTAACTTTCTAAAGGATATTGCATGTGTACTTTTTTTTATTGTGATTTTATTGAAATTGTGTTTGTATTTATAGTATGTACTGTATTTTGCCACAATTGATGTTGAGAATCTACCACAGATGTGATTCTCTTTGATTAATGTCCATTTCCGTGTTGTTGAAAATGTGAGTGTGCAACAAAGCATATCTGTGAGAAAAATATTTCAGGCAGTGATATGTGTATGAGCTACGTGAGTGAAAGGAAGAGGATTTGAGGTCATCAGTGAAGAGTTTCTCTTCTTTCTAAGTCTCCACAAGGACTTTTGTTTGTGTTCACTCAAGCTGAACCTCCTGATTTTAACAGACAGCGATGCGTGCCTTAGCTGGTTTTAGAACTCACTGAAGCCATAACAGAGTCAGAATTTCACCCATTAAAGGGAAGATGTGGTTTGCATCATTTTGCGTAAACCTTTGTAGTGTTCAGATTGTATAGATGTGTATGTACTTCACAGAATTCAACCAAAGCAATAAGAAAATGACTTGTATTGCTTTATAAAACAGTATGAGTGGGTTTGGATGGGTGTGTTGTTTCTGTATACTTACTTTATTTAAAATTGTATTCTGGTGAATGTGTAATTGTACTCTCCAGTTGGCTAAGCATTATTTGGTATGTAATCTCATAATGCTTAGCAGTTTACCAGCATTTTTTACCTTTTACCTGTGATTTAAGATGCCACATTGCCAAAAATGTTCCAGTTAAAGAAGAAATATTGCATACTACAGGTGTAAACATATGGTGGCCACATGGACTAGGGGCTGAACCGTCTAAACATGTCACAGATCTCCACCACTGTGGCTGAAAAATCTGCTCAGCTGTATTACAAGACAATAGCAGAATGTAGTGTGACAGAAATGATCTCATTGGCTCAAAGTGATGCTTAGAATTTAAAGTTCAACCCTTTAAAACCTGACGTGTCATCACTGACACACCTTATGCATGCAGTTTGGATGACTGTAACTCTTTCGTTGTTTGTGCAATTTGAAAAATTTCAATGGTTTCTGAAACCTAAGACATTGCATTTTATAGTTTTTACAGTGTCGTTATGGTCATTTTACTCATGCTTGTACGAGGTGCTGGAGAAGCAGTTTTACCAGTATTATAACATGTCAATAATTGCTAGATTTTTAAAGATCTGGAAGAAAAGGGCTCTGGAAAAATGGGCAAACAGACTCACTCAGCATATTTTCTAACCTTTTAGTCCAGGGGTCTCAAATATGCGGCCCGGGGGCCAACAGCGGCCCACCAAAAGGTCCAATGCGGCCCGCGGGATGAATTAGCAAAAGGCAAAAATTTTACAGAAGATATTAACAATCAAGGATATTGAAGTCATTTTCGTTCAGGTTCCACATCCAGATCAATATGATTGAAAGTAAAA
>JAPTGZ010000016.1:20803367-20818359 GCA_029814645.1 Fowleria isostigma | reverse complement strand
ATTGATTCAACTCCATGGGTTTTACTGGTGAATCAATGTTGTAGAAGATGACGGTGTTTCCACGGCAACTATGGAGCTTCTGAATGTTCAAATGGGTCATATTTGATGACTATGAAAAGATGAATAACTGTATTTTACACTAATTTTTGACATGTATTAATGGATAAACAGGGATTAAACAGTTTATATCAGTAGATGATTTTTGGTAGATGGTGGATGTTTGGGTTTTTATGGGTTAAAATGAGTTAAATACAGAGAAATTCCATTTAGGAACTGACACAAAAGTAGTGCTGGGTCTTTATGGGTTAAAGGTAATCAGCAGCTTTGTCAATATAAACTGTGTGTTGAGGTGGTAAGGGAAGAAAAGGTGATGTGTCTTGTGCATTCCTGTAAGGTAGAAAACTTTCTCCCCTCGTTAGCAGCAGAGATCATATATCTGGCTCTGTAACGGGTCTTGTCACCCACTCATACTGTGACTCATATTGGTGAGAACTGGGGTGGGGGCAGAGTCAGTGGAAGGCACTCAGAGGGGCCTCCCAGAAGGGGTGTAAGGTTTTTTGGAGACTGAAGACTTATTAGATTGTATCTCCTGGCCCCCCATCAGCCCCCTGTGAGGGTATCTTGTTTAGTCAAAAACGCTGCATTGAAAGCAAACTCTCCGTGTTGCGGATGAGCGCCGAGGTCTGCTCAAAAAGGACGTGTTTGTGCGAGTCCTCTCATTAACTACTAGACCTGCCCCTCTTCTCAACCTAATGGATCCCACTTATGCTGTCATCACCATGCCAACCAGCTGTCAACTATGGTGCGGCGAGGCTTTTGTGCTTCAGAGAGATGGAACTGTGTCGTGTTGATCTGTCTCAGTCTACAACAAGTCACCACCTCAAAGGAGCGACCAAAGTAAATGCTTCTCTTCTTCTCTGAGATCATTTGATTAACGGTGGAAGAGAAAACAGCCACTGACACCTTATTGTAAAGACTGAATACATTAAGATAAGAGGACATCTGAGTCCAGGTCAGACAAAGGCCTATTTATTGAGGCTAGACAGGCCGCATACGAAATCTGTTGGCAGCTGCTCACTGGTTGACTTCAGAGGATTAAGCAGGCAAAGGAATATGCAAGATCAGCAAGCTTTTTAACTCTGCAGACCTTGCACAGTTTGGTACAGAAGTTAATAATCAAAGGGACAAAGCCCAGCACATGGTATCTATCAGATATGGTAGAAATCAGAATGGCTGCCATCAGATTCAATCAAACATGTTCCAATGCAGATTAAAGATGACAATATTTACACAGTATACTATAATCTCATCTGAATCACCAATAAACAATACAGCCTATTGACATGCAATGGGTTTTTCATGACTTTTCTATTACACACATCCAGACTAAGGCTACATTCGGACAGCAGGTCTTAATGCACAATTTGGATTTTTTTTGGTGAAATCTGATTTTTTTGTGTGCTTGTTCATATTACACATGAACCCATAAAGGCTCAAACAACAACTGGTAGCTAAAAGCATCTACTGATTTAAATGTTTAATAACTTCAGATCCAATAATTCTATCAATACATGTAAATAACTGGTAAAAAATGCATTTTGTCATGTTTTTGGAGTCATCAGATATGACTCATTTTGACGTTCACAGGCTCTGTAGTGAAGCTGAAAACACTGTCATCTTGCACAACATTGATTCACCTGTAAAATGTATGGAGTTGGATCAATGACAGTAGATGTAAATGCTCATTTTTGTCATCAGTTATTGCTATATTTGCTTAAAAAGCCACTTAAAAAAAATCTTTGTTTTTTAACATAATCATCTTCAAGTTTAATTGGAGCTTCCATAAAAATGTAGTCATGCAAAAAATTATTAGATCATCAAAAGTCATTAAAAATAATGGTTATGCAATCAAGTACTAACTCCTGTGTGCATCATGTGACTAAAACAGACAGAAAAGAAAACATGGAATGAATAAAGTACTGTTTTTGTCAGTACAATGTTATAGATATTGATGTAAAAACTTATGTAATTTTGGTTGTCATCAGGAAAACCTTAGAAAATGGATAGATATCACCTCTTAAATTAAACTTTTCTGAGGTATTTTTGTTGTTATCACTATATTTGTTCAAACAAATGTACCTTTAGTTTACTAGGCATTAAAATGAACAAGAAATTGAAGAAAACATAGGGTGGTCTAATAATTTTTTCCACGTCTGTATATGATCACTAAATTAAATAGAGGAAAATACATGATTTTCACTGAAAAAAAAGCAAAATACAGAGGATAATATTTTAGTAAATGGTGATAAATAATTTAAATTAGGTTAAATCTTGAGAAAAAATAATTTGGGAACTGACACAAAAGTAACACTGAGTCTAAATGTGACTTCAATCAGTTTTGAACATATACAACCCTGAACTGACTCACATGTGCAAAAGAGGTCCTGACATAATATGTGACCGAGCGGACATGCACTATATTTACAGAAGGGGACACAGAATTGTGGTGTTTGTTGCATTTCAATGACATGAAGGTTAAATAAATGTGACCTGGACGTTCAGACTGAAGTCGCATTGCAAAGTATCAGATACATATTGGATTTAGGACCACAAATGAATGTAGCCTTTAAGAAATTGGATTTGTGCTGTTCAAACTGTCTCTAACAAATCAGATACAGGTCACATAAGGACAAAAAAATGTCAGATTTGGGCCACATTTGCCTGCAGTGTGAATGTAGCCTAAGAGATGAGAGTGTTTTGTTTGATGGTGAATATGGGTCACTTCCACCCTTGTATCATATCACATGATGACAGACATACTGTGCAACACCCACCGATGCTACAAAGATTAAATGCTTTTGAGAAGCAAGGACTATATTTGGCCAACAGTTGGTTCTGGGTTTATTTAAGGTCTGCATGGCTTTGTGATCTGAACACCGGCATGGAACAAGGCTACAACACAGTGGTAATTTAATCCAGAGCAGCAGATCGCTCTGTGTAATCCTACAGACCCACCTACTTAAGAAATACAGTTAAACAGGACCTTAAGGATTGTTTGGTTTCCAAAAGGATTAAAGCTCGGAGTGGGGATCATCTGGTCCCTCTCACCTTTGGGACAGGCTGTGGTCGAAGGACTCTGAAGGCATCTACACCTCTATAGGGACTAGCCTGATTTTAGATTTTACATAAAGCAGTTACATAGCACTTCCTGTGTCTGCTATATGGTGCCAGAAATACTTTGTTACATAAAGCGGACTTCCTGCTGGTGTGACTGTCCCGGTGTTGACATATAGATCTCATTGTCAGGCAGGAGACTTTTGGGTCATATTGGATTTCTTGAGGTCAGATTTTTAGGGGGCGCTATCAAGCCATTATGCCAAACTCTAAGCCCATCACTCATATCAGATGACCATAAACCCCCCCTCTGACCAATGTCCCTCAGTTTGCACCTTCTGAAACAGCATCATGTTTCCTGTTAACAACATTTAATGGAAACTCAAATGGTTCAGTGTTTTTCATCATGAAGGTCTTAAACCTTATGATCAGTTCATCACTGTATGTCTTGGATGTAAGAGGTGTTATGGGTTTTGATAAAGAACCACCTATGATACGCATACACACACATTTACAAAGTTCTATAGTCTGGAACCATCAGGGCATATTTTGATGGCTGTTGCTGCCACATTAATTGTTTTCATTGTGAGATGATCAGCTAAACATATCCATAGAAGTTGGGTTACCTTGGTTCACACTATTTTTTTCAACTTTATTTTTGTTGAACAAACACTGTCACAGAAACATACATACAGTCATGGAAAAAAAAATATTATGCCACCCTTGTTTTCTTCAATTTGTTGTTCATTTTAATGCCCGCTACAACTAAAGATAAATTTGTTTGGACAAATATAATAACAACAATAGCTCATAGGAGTTTAATTTCAGAGTTGATATCTATCCATTTTCCATGGTTTTCTTGATAATAACCAAAATCACATTATTTCTTACATCAATAGCTATGGCACTGTACTGAGAAAAACAGCGCTTTTGGGTGGCCTAGATGGCTAGAGTCGGCTGCAGAGTCCAATGTGACCAATGGTTTGCCAGTTCGATTCCTGGACTGGCAGGGGAATTGTTGGCTATGTGTGCTTCAGCAAGGGACTTAACCCTCCATTTGCTCCCCAGGTGCCTGATATGGTGAGCTCACTGCTTCTAGTATGTAGTGTGTGATGCATGCATGTTTCATCTAGTGATGGGTTAAAGGCAGAGGTATGTTGCACATTTACATGTGAACCTACTGACAAAATAAAGATTATTATTTTTATTATTATTATTTTAGACATTCCATGATTTCTCTTCAGTCTGTTTTAGTCACACAGGAGTTAATACCTGATTCCATAACCATTGTTTCTGATGACCTTTGATGGTCTAATAATTTTTTCCACAACTGTATTCCAGTTGTTACATTTGTTTTTTGTTTTTTTCTTACATTCTGCTAGATCATGAAACAAAGACAATAATGGCACCAATTTTCATTATTCCTCGCCTAGATGCACAAGCTGATAGACTTTTTGAGATTTCCACCCTCACCTGACCCCATTCCAGCCACGGTGCCCGTCTATAAATTGTGTGTTTTGGCATAAAACTTGTCTTTTCCATAATGAAAATTCTCTTAACTACTGACTGCTATGTATCAAATGTCAGTGGATCTTTTTTAAGCCAGTTTAGGGTTAATGATTTCCTAGCTGCTATAAGTAGTATATGCAGTAAATATCTGTTCACACTCTTTATAGTGTTAGGCATAAATGAGCACTCTCCAACAGATGTGACACAAAACCTTTAGCTTTCTTTGACAATCAACAATTTCTATGGGACACTACAACATAGCATGTTCTCAGTTAAGGAAATGTTTAATAAAACTCAGTTTTGACCAAAATGTTTTAAACTGTGTTTTTGTTCATTGAGATATTGATTAAAATCTAACTTTTCCAAGGGGGTCTACTCATTTTTGCTAAGCACTGTATTTTGTTGTCGGATGCAAATATGACTACATTTGCTCTGTTTATGGCACTTATTTTGGAAATTTGGCAACTTCTGTAAAGTTGAAGTGTTCTGTTTTTTTGAGAAAACTCAAACAGCCAATCACAGCTCATGCTATCTAAAGTGGATACCTATTTTGCCAAACACACCATAATCCCTTTGGTCTTGGATCACAAAAGTTCTGAGGTCACACTGACAGATTTGAAGGTGCTAAGTATATTCTCCTGCAGGAGTTAGTTAAAATATTGAGACTGTAAATAACAAAACATCATAACACTGTCACAGTAAACTAGAAATCCTATTGGTTTAGGATATGGCTCTATGATGCTGTTTTGCTTTTATGGACCTGATAATATCATGCCCAGTATATGTGGTACATCTAAATAACATGTATTAAAAGCACTTCTCATTCAAAGTTTTGTCGGTTTTGTTTGTTCAAACATTACGGCACGCTTAAAGCCCAAGACGCATAACACATGTCAACCTACTTATCTTCTGATGTATGCACAGTTTAATTGGAATAAAATGTTTATTGTGTAACCTTTCCCACACCTGAGTTTTTGACATAATATGGTTATTTTTTGCTGAAGGCCTTACATAAGATCTCGTAGGCAAAAAAAATAACATAGCCTTATATTATTCCTCAGCGTAGGTACCACCTACACAGACTGCACAGGCTCATGCTCCAACATCACAGGCTCATCCAAAAGTAAATTTATCAAAAATACAAAATGTGGAAATGCAGAAGATATTCTTTATTTTAAAAAAAAAGAAAAGAAAAAGAAAAGATATATATGTATATACTAATGAGAGACATGGGGAAAGAGAGTTCATCTAAACAGAGTTGCATTCCTTTCAGCCTCATCCCTGTTCACTGACCTTCTTGTGTGTGTGTGTGTGTGTGTGTGTGTGTGTGTGTGAGGGTGTGTGTGTGTGTGTGTGTGTGTGTGTGTGTGTGTGTGTGTGTGTGTGTGTGTGTGTGTGTGTGTGTGTGTGTATGTGAGGGATTAGACCTAGAGGCTGGGCTGATGGTCTTCCCAGGCTATTTTTATGAAGATGTCCGGCCCCTTTATCCTTTGGAGAAATGATATGAGCACATGTTCCAAGAATCAAATGCAATTAGTAGACTGTCAGTCAGAGATGTTGTGGAACTGTGATTTCTAACCAGGTGGAAAATGAGTTTGCTAATTATAAGTCTGTTCTGTTTGACACATGAATTTTTAACAGTTACTATTGCTCAGACAATTTTGCGCAGTAATGGAGTCAGACATATGCACAAACAGTCCAGGAACCCAGTGGTACTGAAATGATTTCAGCCTTGCTGAAATCACAAAAATGGGTTTTTAATGAAGTTTCAAGAGTTATCTCTGTCATCAAGATGGTCACCATCAAACTGTCATTTCTGCTCCCTCGCCTTTATTTTGCCATGGATGGACTGAACATCCACAGGCCTGCAGCTTCCCCTTTCTGAAGTGCTGCCAAGGCGCTCTCAATAGCCACTGAGAGGCTCTGGCAATATAGTTCAGTACCTGGCAACCACAAAGCTGTTGGCGCTCACCTCTTAGAGGCCATCTGCAACTGCTTGTGTGTAGCAGGCACTGACAAAGGCCACAAGTGTGTCCAGACACGTCATCGCATCCAGAAAGGCCAACTATTTCTACTATGGCATCAGTGGCCAAACTGGATATACATGAGTGGACTCATGTATAATCAGTTCGCCACATGTACATGAAAAAAGGAAAATAACATCAAATCTGAAGTGTATTCACACACAGCCTGATGGAGAATGTTGCCAGCGTATGTTTCTGGAAATCATAGATAAGTGTAATCTCAATGTAATTTGACATTGAAGAATTTGCTGCTTTTCTGGCTTGTACGATGGATGGTGGATTTACAAAATGCAGGGTTTTCCCTCCAGAGAATGGCATTCACACCCCAAGTCATGTATGTCTTTAGCCCACATGTAGGACATACAGAGTCACAAAAGGTGATATGTTTAACCCTTTAACGACTTGCTTGACCATGTGGTTAATCAAATTTTGAGTCGCTATGTTTCAATAAGTGGAGTACCTGACTTATTTGAACCTAATTGAGCCAAAAAATCACTAAAGACATTTAGTGATTTCTGTGGACTTGAGGACTTCAACTGTTTTGGCGAAAATATGAAAGATATGGATACTTTTTTGGCATATCATAGCCTTCCTGAACATAATTATATTATTTGATACAAAAAAAAAACCCTTAAATTAGATAAGTAATAATAATAATAATAATAATAATAAAAAACATGCTCAACCAAATGGTTGATTTTTGTCTTTATGGAAAGAGTAGAAAAATTAAGCAAATGTGAAATAATGGATTATTTGTTGTAAAATCGAAACCTGTGTTCATCTATTGCTGCAAATATTAAATATGCAGTGGAAGTACATCATAAATAGGCTGAAAGAATAATACTTTCTGAGTTGATATTAGTAAGTATAGTAAAAAAAAAAAAAAACATTTAGAAATTACTCACCAAGGGAATAAGAAATGCAAACAAAAAAATATTCACCAGGCTTGTCTTGGTGGGGTAGTTAAAGGGTTAATCTTGTTTGTAGAATTTATTGTAATAACTAAGCCAGTGAGTCATTGTTTAACATCTTTGCAGATTATTTAAATCCAAATCTTTTTAGGTTTGGGTAATGAACGTGCCTTTGTTAGGTTTAGGAAAACAATTTGAATTGGTTTTACATTGTGAATTTTTAAAATTTTTCTGTGTTAACCAAAAATTGTATTGAAAGTAATTTCTACTAGAAATACAAAAACACCACAAGACATTAAAACACTGTTGTTTTGACTGATATTGCATATGTCCACGGAAACAAACAATGGCATCGTTCTTTTTTTTTTTTTTTTTGGTTTGGTCATATTGTAGAATCTAGCATTTGGAGTTGATGACCATGACACTTTTTATATCTTCATACTCCATCATGTCACTCATAAGCCTATTACCTTCTTTAAAATGTTGCCTCATTGTCTTTTCTGCATTTCTTGGATAGAAACCCGTCAGTGGGATGGGAAGCTTTGTGATGTGTGCACCATCAGCTCCCTTAAAAGGTGCAGAATGATGCAGTGGAGCATGCTGATTCTCTCCAGAGATTACCGCTAATAAGAGGGCTAGTATTTATAGAAGAGCCCCCCCAGTGGATACCCCTTAATCCTGCCTCACCCCTTTTCATCCCTGTGCCTGAACTGCTCTGTGCAGCCCCCAGCTCAGCCTCATCCTCACCCTGTATCAACCGAGGTACACATCTTCTGCTTTTTTCTCCAGCTTCTTTTGAAACAGGGGGAGAATTGCTTGGCCTCCTTATTCATCTGAGGACAAGAGGGACACACTGCCTGGACTGTTACAGAGATTTTTCTATCTCCCCTACATGTATTTTTCTTTATTATCTAATTTTCTTCTTACTGCTTCCTTTGACCTGCAGCTAAGAAAAGCAAACAACAATGTCCACCAGCGAGCGTTTCGACTGCCATTACTGCAAAGACTCCCTGCTGGGGAAGAAGTACATAATGAAAGAGGACACGCAGTACTGCACTAAGTGCTATGAGAACCTGTTTGCAAACTGCTGTGAGGGCTGCTCTTTACCCATTGGCTGCAACTCCAAGGTATGGAAGAACCAGTTTTCCTAAAACTTCTGGTTATGATGTCAGGAATGTCTAAAATAAATGATAACCAAACATTCAGTTACATCCTGAACATCGATTAATTTTGTCAAAGTACAGCTCTGTACTCTGTCCCGACAGGCTTCAGCTTTGAATAGATCTTCTATGTTGCAGGACATCAACTAGTGAATTAAACTTATCATTAACATTGGCAGGACCTGTCCTACAAGGATCGCCACTGGCATGAGCAGTGCTTTACGTGTGCCAAGTGTAGCCGCTCTCTGGTGGAAAAGGCATTTGCGGCCAAAGATGATTTGTTGCTCTGCACCGAGTGCTACGCCCATGATTACTCCTCCAAGTGCACCACCTGCAAGAAAACCGTCATGCCAGGTACATGCTGGGATCATGATCATTATGATGATGAATGCAGCTCATTATTCTTGTTCACTTTTACCCTGATGACAGTCACGGTTGAGCAGTAACTTTTTACATGTAGCAGGGTTGTGTATCAAATGAACTCATTCTAATCAGTTCCAATTATGGACAAAAAACATGTTATGAAAATATTAATTAAAATAGAAGAGTCAAACCTATAGAATTATTACAATGTTATTAATATTCCATTATTAAAGGTCACTGACAATTCACTGGCTTAGATAAACCGTCTCAGTTGCCTAGGTTCCTAATACACGGTACACTGATTTTTAAGTAGTTTTATTCTGTCAATATCCATTACAAAGCCAATGATGTGAACAACTACAGATGCAGAAAAAAATATTAGACCACCCCATGTTTTCTTCAATTTCACATTCATTTTAATGCCTGGTAGAACTAAAGATACCTTTGTTTGGACAAATACAATAATAACAGCAACAAAAATAACTCATTAGAGTTTAATTCAACTGAAATCCATTCATTTTCCATGGTTTTCTTGATAATAACCAAAATTATATAATTTCTTACATCAATATCTATGATATTGTAGTGTAAAACCAGTGCTTTTAGGCATCCCATGTTTTCCTTTTCTGTCTGTTTTAGTCACATGATACACACAGGAGTTAATACTTCATTGCATAACCATTGTTTTTCATGGCTTTTGATGGTCTAATACTAAGTACCAGGTATTAGCATTATATTTGTCCAAACAAATATATCTTTAGTTATACCAGGCATTAAAATAAACAAGAAACTGAAGAAAACATTGGTGGTCTAATAATTCTTTCCACGACTGTAGATAGATAGATAGATAGATAGATAGATAGATAGATAGATAGATAGATAGATAGATAGATAGATAGATAGATAGATGAATGTAATTTATAAAGTAAAGTAGTAAGTAAATTATTTATTTAGGATGAGTGAGAATGAAATTTTAACCACAACTGGCATTAAATATTTATACAAAATAAATATGTGAAATACAAGTTTTTGCCCTCTTCAAATCTTAAACTCAGTTTAAAAGTCAATTACAAACATTATAAAAACATTCACTTGCACATTTTTAGTAGTATTTTTATGTTGTTGTTTTTTTGTTTTTTTTTTAAAGTTATTCATACAGTTAGTCCCATTGAGACATGCAGTTTCATTTACAAGAAAGACCTGTTTCGGATGGACAGATAGACACTAGTAATCTAGTATTATGGTGGCTGTGGCGCAGTTTGTGGGTCGTCCACCGATCGAAGGGTTGGGGGTTTGAATCCCACCTCCAACTGACCACATGTTGAAGTGTCTTTGGGCAAGACACTGAAGCCTAAATCGCTCCCAGTGAGGTCTGGTTGTGTTTTGTATGGCAGTAGCCACCCACTGGTATAGGAGTGTGTGTGTGTGTGTGTGTGTGTGTGTGTGTGTGTGTGTGTGTGTGTGTGTGTGTGTGTGTGTGTGTGTGTGTGAGTGAATGGGTGAATGGGTGAATGTGAGGCTTGTAATGTAAAGCACTTTGGGCACCATGAAAATGTAGAAAAGCGCTATACAAGTACCAATCATTTATTACACTTCTAAAGTGATCCTAGAAACATTAATGACATATATGTAAAGAAAAATATGTTGACTGAAAAAATTACACTCTTGTAATGTCACATATTAAACATTAATCTGGTCTGGAGCTTTTGTTCATGCAAGTATTAACTGTTTCTGAACACTTTAAGGACTCAATGTTTATGAGGGTTAAACTTTAGTTTAACTAGACATGTAACATAAGTATTTACTTGAATATTTGGCAACTTTGATTTGATTTGGAACATCAGTTTACTTTATTAATCCTAAGGGGAATTATTAACGTTTATAGACTGTCTATAAAAAATAGGCAAAGCCACTGTTACGTCACCTATTTATTTGTGAAGCCTTGATTTTGACATCTCGGTCATCATCTTGTTTTGGGGAACAGAAGTGTCCATATTTGGTCAAACAAACATAGGCCCAGTCCAGACTTTGCATTAACATTCATCTCATACATGTGGACGGCTTTAATGCCAGGTCTGAACACTATGAGGACATGTGCCAGGATGCATTCCACTCTGACCACTCAGGACGCTTTTAGAGGTGGTCTGGGATGCATTTATCCACATTCTGTCCTGGGACACGATGCTCAGCTCACATGCTGTGTATAACCTACCAACAGTGTTATATCAAAGTGTTTTGAAGGCATCTGATATTACCATAAATCCCACAGAGATGGATCACGAGGACTCTGTGTGTAGTACTGCCTCAAATCACCTGTTATTTTTTGCCATGAAGAAATCCAATATCCTCAGTCCACATTATTGAATAGAAATTCATGAACAATTGAAGATTTAATCATCACCATATCAAGCAAGAGAACCAATAAAGACAAACAGAATAGTCAAAGCTTTCACATTAATATTTAAGGTGTACTGATTGACTTCATCCGGTGACACTCAAGTCACCTTCAAGCAACACAGTGAATTAAAGCAGCTACGAAACATCATAAAGCCACACCATTTAACTTTAAATGAAAACACACAGGGGGTGGAACCTTTCTGTGTGGCGTTTGCATGTTCTCCCTGTGTCTGCATGGGTTCTCTCCGGGTACTCCAAAGACATGCACTGACAGGTTAATTGGTTAATCTAAATTGCCCATTGGTGTGAATGTGAGACTGGTTGTTTGTCTCTTATGTCGGCCCTGCAATGAACTGGTGATTCATAGTGAGGATGAAGCGTATTCAAATGATGAATGAATGAATGAAAGTGTACAAAATGTTTTAGGCTATAGATGCACTTCCTCATTTGCATATTTAGAATTAAAGTGGAAGAGATGCAATCAGAGGTGACCACTGACACCAAGTGTGAACAGACACATTTACATCTGGACACTTGTATTTGGAAATCTCATGCTAATAAAAGTCTGACCAGGACTTTACTGAACCCACCAACCCCACCGATTAACACTGTCATAGTAACACTCCAGGGTCTATACACCAGTGTAACCGGATAACTTCTCCCCTGGGGGAACTTATCCTCGTATAACTCCCCCATGGGGTATGATCCTGACGACCAGCAGTTGTATACTTTCTGAATCTTCTCAGAAAGACAGTGCACTTCTGCAAAATGCCATGGTGGTGGTGGTGGTGGTGGGGACTTGTCTAGGGGGTAGGGGGGTGTTGTTGTTCTTTTACACCAGCATGATCAGACCACATGATCTTTTCAAAGCACCATAACAAAAAACTTCACTCAGAATTTCAGATTTGAAACTCTCCCCTAGTCTTTGTTTGATGTCGATTGACCCTGTCAAAGTAGATATATGATAGTTTTAATGAAATAGTCCAAAGCTATTCAATTCTACCTTTATATTTCCACATTTACAACCTATGTTTACTTTTCCATCTCCCAAAACAGCTCATTAAGCATATATTTTTTTTTAATTCAGATTGGCTGATTTTTGTCTATTTTTGGGGCCAATATGTTAATAATTTAGATTAAAGTGTAAAAATATTACAAGATCATGTAGGTGAACTTATGTTGAAAAAAAAAAAAATCTTAAAAGGTTCTAGTAAACATTTTTTTTTATGTGGTAAGCAGAAGTATTCAAAGAGGGCCAAAATAGGCTCCAACACCTAAGCATTAAACACCATGAAGTAATTTCCACTACTTGATAAATATTAATACATACACGATCATTTAAGTTAGAACCAGCTAGTCTAATTAACCACTAGCTGACAAACTACAGAATTAATGCATTTGCTAGTTTAGCTACGTTGTGCTACAAGGCTACATATTGGAATTAACCCATAAAGATCCAAACATCCTCTGGCAGCCAAAACCATTTACTGATAGAAAGTTTAATACCTGTTGATCCACTAATCCTAATAATACATGTAAATAATTGGTGTAAAATGAAGTTTGTCATACTTTCATGGTCATCAGATATGACTCATGAAACACTATCATCTTCTACAACATTGATTCGCCAGTAAAACCCATAAAGTTGGATCAACGACAGTGGAAGGACACATTTGTTTTATGTTCAGTTGAAGATAGATTTTGCTGAAAAAGTCAGCAGTTTTCTTCTGTTTTCTGTGTTTCTAATGTAATAATATTCAACTTTAATCTAAGCTTTTATGAACATCTACATGACCAGTGAATTAAATATAGGTAATACATTATTTTTACAGAAAAAACACAAATTTCAGTGCATAATATTATAAAAAATAAGAAAAATTGCTTTAGAAAAGTTAAATCTAAAGAAAAAAATATTTAGGAACTGATACAAAAGTAGCACTAGGTTTTTGTAGGTTAAATGGTGGTAAACTTCATGACAGTGACAAAACTACCTTCTAAATAATAAAGAATCATCAAAAATGAATCCAGAATGATCAAATTTGTTGCATATATCAAACGCGCATAAAATACTAGACAGCAGTGTTTCCTCAAATTCTTCACTACATTATTAAGATTGCATTGTCCCCTCCCTGACGACGTTACAGCTAAGACTATTTTGGGCTGCAGTGTGTTTCTGTCATAGTGGTACCATATGCTGACTAAGCTGCTCTCGTCCCTTGTGCCAGGTTCCCGCAAAATGGAATACAAGGGGAACAGCTGGCATGAGACCTGCTTCCTGTGCCACCGCTGTCAGCAGCCAATAGGAACCAAGTCCTTCATCCCCAAAGACACCGGCTACTTCTGTGTGCCCTGCTTTGAGAAGCAGTTTGCCTACCAGTGCTGTGCTTGTAAGAAGGTAGGATTACAGCTGAATGTTTTATGCGTATTGACTGCTGCACTAAATCCCCCTGACTCTGGTTATTGAATGTTATTCACACTGTGGCTGAATTATAAAAGGGTACATAGAGCGAGGAGTGATTATGCATGCTTTCTTTTACACTGGCCTACATTATAGTGGATGTGGCGAGTGCACATATTCAGACCAGTAGAAGAACAGACACTTGTGTAAAAATAATACTGGTAAAAGTACAAGTACTAAGTCATCTTCAAATACAAGTGAAAAAGCGCAGTAGTTAGAAGGTCACCGCTACCACCTGCTTCTGTGCGGAGCAAACTGAACCTCACATCAGATTAATAATGTGCAGACTTTTGAATCCTTCTAAGCTTTGTTGAACTTTAGAAATAATTTTTTCAGCAAAACAACTTGAAAAAACTTTTTCTCCTCTCTTAACATCATTTACATTATCTTCATTTTATTTATTTGAGATCATTTTTGTCTTGTTGCACTTCTTATGTTGTTATTTTATGCCTTATTTGTTTATTTTATTGATTTATTTGACAGGCAGCAGTACACATTAATCAACATTACTGTAAATGTTCCAGCAATTTTCACTTGTTACATAATGTATAGATTATACTGTGTACCCATAAAAACAGAGAAAAAAGATTAATGATGAGGATCATTTATACGCACACATAACCAGAAATAAAAGACCAGTATTGATATTCATACAAACATTATTTAAAACTGGCACGTTGATCTGTGGGGAACCATATAAATTTATATTCCATATAAATACCAATATCTAGGGGCTGAAGTTAGTAAATGTGTTGTTCCTCTTTTTAACTTCATTTCCTGTCATGCAGCATGGTACTGTGCTTCGCATCCACTGTCATGGGCATAGCAACGTGATCATAAGTTCTATTGTATTTTAAAATTACTAATATCTCCCAAAATATTGGTTCCATCAACTTACTGAGATACTTAATGTGGAGGTGGGACTATTTCTCAACTGTAGGGACCAAATTGGCCAGGTAAAAACATTTCAATTTTTCCAAACTGTGCAGACACACACACACACACACACACACACACACACACACACACACACACACACACACACACACACACACA
>JAPTGZ010000016.1:20739088-20749256 GCA_029814645.1 Fowleria isostigma | reverse complement strand
GTCCGTCCATCCATCCATCCATCCATCCATCCATCCATCCATCCATCCATCCATCCATCCATCCATCCATCCATCCAACATGTTAATAACCTTAAACAAATATGAACAACCTGAAATGTCTAAAGGGAAATTAAGTGCAGTTTTAACAATATTCTGTTTGTTACTAAATGCTTTGTGCCTTTGTAGATGTATAAGTAATAAGCTGAGACATATGCTTTTCTTATTTTTCTTTGGAAATTTCAGTTATTTCAGGTTATTCTAGTCTTATCTTGTGTTTAGATAGTTTGTAATGTAATGTTTTCATAATTTATTGGGGGATTTTTTGTACTAAAACAAAAAGAAACATTTGGAATTGTCATTATTTATAGGCTATTATGTCATAATTTTACTGGTCCATCCCACTTGAGCTCAAACTGACTAAACATGGCCCCTGAACTTAAGTGAGTTTGACACCCCTGCTCTAGCGTGTCCTCGGTCTGCCTTGTGGTCTCCACCCAGTTGGACATGAACTGAAACACTTCACCATGGAGGCGTCCTGACCAGATCCCTGAACCACCTCAGCTCTAGTGGTTCTACTCCGAGCCCACTCCTGAACGGCAGACCTCCTGACCCTACTGCCCATCCACCTTGTATCTTCAAACTCAGTGTAGCGGCGTCAAAATACTCCAACTAAAAGTATTGAATGCCAAATGTTATTTAAAGTTTGAATATGTGGAACCTACATGTATTTATGTGAAATTTGGCTGTTTGTGTTGGGAGCCTGCCGTTTGTTGACTTTAACTAACTCCGTTTCTAAGTCAACAGCTATCTCTGTTCACTACATCTATGATAACAACTGAGAATATAACAGCTGTGAAATGATCAGAAAATAACACATTGATTTTGTTCTTTTTCATTCATTCATCCTCTCACATTTTCCTGGTACTCTGAGTGACTGAACAAAAGAATAAGGAATAATAGGAACAGCAGTAGTTATGTAACAGATTTATAATACTATCAGATTATATTTAAAGTAATCCCACTCTTGGATTTTGCTTCAGCCCAGTGATACTAGCAGATGTTTCTAACATTAGCTGATCTACGTACACCTGCTCTTTTCAAACAAAACTTAGTTTTGCAACTATTTTTGTTGGCAAAGTAAAGTAGAACCCAATGCAATAAGACATCCTTTTGTATTGAGCCTGTTCAATTTCCGGTTTAGGTAACATAATTTGGGATTTCTGTGATTCCCTTACTCGTGATTGCATTTCATATGATGTTAGAAACACAAGGAAGAGTTATTAAATATTGAGGAGAAGGGAATGGATGTGCTTTATGTGGTGTGTTGAGAGAGCTCAAAACTGAATCAACCGAACACTCAATATTGTAAAAACAATTTTACTGGTGAGCTGTACTTACATTTATTTGTCAGTTTTAGCTGCATTCTGACATTCTTCATCCCATTTCAATTTGTATTGGGCTGCAAACACAATAAAAATGTAAATGTTGCCAAAAGAACATGTATTTTTTATGTTTTTGGGTCAGAGAGACTTAGAATGGACAATAGAATAAACTATTCCAACTTTTATGAGAACTTATTTCCATTCAAATTAGTTACAATGTAATTAATGCATTTTTACTGTTTCAAGACACATTTCAATAGAAAGCACATTATGTTGAATTTGCACTCCAGCTTAAAGTTTGGATAAAAGGAGTTTGATTCCACCACTGATCCTTGTGCTAGAATTGCATGTGTCATGTGATATTTCTCAATCTGAACTGGGCGACAAACACAATAAAAATGTAGATTTCAAGGAGATTACTTATGTACTCTTCTGTTTTTGAGTCCCAGAAACATGTCTGCTTTCATTTCTCATTCTAACAACAGGTCTATACAGTTTGACAAATAATCAAAACAGCAGAATGAGCTGTTTTTGAGCCAGGTTTTCCTTAATTTATGACTATTTATTTTCACTCAAATAGTTGCAAATGCTTGAGACACTTGAATTTAACATTTTTTATAGATTTTTAGTATTTCAAGACACATTTTCATTGGCTTTAAGTAAAATACATCATGTTGAATTTGTACTTAAGCTTAAATTTTGAATAAATGTACTGTGTTAGATTCCACCTCTGATCTTTGTACTTGAAATGCATGTGTCATGTCATATTTCTCTATATGAATTGGCTACAAACACAAAAAAAAATTATATGTTAAGGAAATTATGTGTGTATTTTTATATTTTTGGGTCCTGGTGAGATGTATAATTTATTTTCTTGTTCTGACCCCAGGCCTATACAGTTTGAGAAATAATCAAAACAGCAGAATGGACTGTTTTTGGGCCAATATTTATGACTATTTCACTCAGATAGTTGCAAATATTTGCGACACTTGAAATCAACATCATATAAAGATTTTTACTATTTCAAGACACATTTCCAGTGGCTTTGAGTAAATGACATGATTAATTCATGTTGAATTTGTACTTAAGCTTAAATTTTGTATAAATGTACTTTGTTAGATTCCACCACTGATCCTTGTGCTTAAAATGTGTCATGTGACATTTCTCGATCATCAGACACCCTCTAGTCGTACGTCTGCACCTTTGCTCTTAGTAATTACCCCAGTCTTGACTATGAACAGAATTTCAAACATTTAGAAATGAAGATCACAAATTAGATTATATCTTTTCTTTGACAGGAAGAGCATAAACAATGCTTGCCAACCGTGATTAAGCACTGCAAGCCAGGAAAGGTAGCACTTTTGAAAATTGCAGATAATTTGAGCTAATTTACAAAAAAAAAAAGGGGTTAAGAGAGGCTTCATGTTGTAGAATCTTTTAATTATAGCCCCGTTGAAAGGCGTCTGTCACCGTTTCGTGTTGTATTGGCGTCTCAAATAGCGTCATCACGTTTACAAATACATACACACCTTGTCAGCAGTGCACGTGTACGTTATATGAACACAGGAAGAACTTGTACCATAAATGGGCTCATGTTCAGGAAGATCGGGGATAGAATATAGAGTACCCTACACATCGTTTATGGCTCCTTGTGTGTTTGAGAACATGTGATTATTTGGGTGTATGCATTTCCTATGTGGCCGAGCTGAAATTGAGAAATTACAGCTGGAGGAGCTCAAAGTAAGCAAGGCAAGGTGGTGAGTGAGGGAGGATAATACTGCAGCATAGAGCTGATTAGGGAAATACAACATAATGACAGAAACTGGCTGTAATTGTAGGAATAAAGCTGAAACCTCTGATGATGTATGTGCAAAGAGGGCACCAAAAATAACAAGTGACCACAGGAACATGGCCCCTCCTCGGCGGCAGTACCAAACTGACACTCTGTACGACAGTAAAACCTGCCCTCTGGTGGTCAAACACCAGTACTGCACCTGAACGCCATCACACTGCTCTGCATTCACAAGGCAGAACAGAAACAACAAATGTCTTTTCCAGTGTTCTTTAAATAACTTTATTAGCTGTTTAGAAAGTGAAACACTTTTAAAAATACACAATTTAAAGCTATAAACTGCTTGACCTTAAATAGTGACAGAAATCAAGGCCACTTTGTGCTTTTTTTTTGCCATAATGACAAGCAGGAATTGAAATAAACATATTAGTCCCTTAAATGTTAAACAAGCAAGTCAGGGTGTGAGTGACTCTAAGTAATTAAATAAGTAAGCAAAGTAGGTAAATATGCCAGTAAATGAGTGAATAACTAAGTAAGTAAATAAGAGTAGTTAATTAAGTTAATAGGAGTGTGAGTAAGAAAGTGTGTAACTAAATACACAAGTAACAGCTATGATATAAGTATAAAAATATTAAAGAAAGATATTAAAGAGGTCTGTGAAATGGGTGGAAACACCCAGATAGTAATTAGATAGCTTTAAAAAATAAACAAAAATGTAAATATCTAACATCTCATCTAGTTTTGATCAAAAAGCATTCATAATAATAACCTTTTTTGACCAACAAAGCATTTAAAGCTGATAAAAGTACTACTCCAAACACTAAACCAAATTAGTTTCATCAGTCTGAAAATGACCTAAATAGAAAAGACAGTGAAAACATTTACACTAACACCATCAGAAATAACCATCATCCAGTTCTATTTCTACTTAAACATCTAATACATGCATAACCCCCTGCACCTTCCATTCCTGACACTCTGGACAACCTTTCCCCACCATTTCACATGTTTACCTTACGATGCCAGGCGTGGAGGTGCCCAGACGGTCAGGAAAGGTAAAAGGCAGGTTTGCCGCCAGCCGGCTGTGCTCGATGTAAATTTGGAGATGAGTCTACCACTGTACATCCTCAATACCAGCTTTGTGCTGCTGCACAGGTGCCGCTGCAGATCTGGTGTTGTTTTTTTTCTAGATGTGTTTGGACTATTTTCAGATATTTATACAAGGAGGTGAAATAAACACTCATTAATATAAATATGTTATAAAAATGTACAAAACCCAATGAAAAAAACTATAAAAGAGTGCTGTAAAGGTGTCATATGGTTAAATCAGCATTATAACTTGAATGTTTTATATTTCGGTGTATTTGTTTATTTTCTGCTCGAACATGCAGTCGAGGAAAAAAAAAAGACTAAAATGAGTGATAATCATGTGTCTGGATATGCAAGACATGGAGGCACCCTGATGTGACATGCCCGCTTTGGGCAGATCTGTCTGCTAATTACAGCCCTGCTCTGAGGAGGGAGGTACTTGCGTGGTGGGGGCTTTTTTTTTAATGATGCGAGGGGTAGATATGGTATAAATACACAGGTCATTGTACTAGAAGGCAGCATATCCTCACTTGTGCTCCTACCCTAAGGATATACAGAAGCACCAGGAGCTCACTGGTGCTGAAGAGATTGTTTTCCCCACTTTGGATGCCGGTATGTGTGTTTCCTCTTTGGGGGAGTGGAGGCCCTCAGCTGCTTCTACGGCAGCTTTGGGACGGGAAAGGGTCAGGGATGCAGGTTGTTGTAGTAGAGCTTCACGGGTGATGCTTAGAAACTCCTCAAGGATACAGGATGCTCTGACTGGGTCTGAACTTACAGCTTTTTACTTTGACTTTACTTTATTTCTGTTAAGATACACAGAATGTAGAGTTAGCTCAAGAGAGAAGGTTGAAGTTCTGACAAAAAAGTTAAAAGACAGAAGAAAAGTTGAAGTTTTTCTGCTGCACCATGCCTGATTGTCTGTTTGTTTCTCCTGCAGGTTTGACCCTGCAAAATGGACATAAGAGTAGCAGCCATCCTGCTCCTCATGGGCACCCTGGTAGCAGCTCATGGGAAGGGCTACGTGGTGAAGAAGGTGGTGCCCTTCAATGTGAAGAGCCACGGTAAGAAAACCCATCCTTCAGCTGTGTTGTTTCAGATGCACAAAGTGAAAGGTTTACTCCAGTTGTTTCTGAAGTCAGTATATTCCAGCAGCTCGTAATCATCTCCTCTGTATATTCCTTTTTGCTGAGATTTGGTGACAGTCTTGTGCTATCTTTGATCCCATGTTATGTTTAATGTGGCCTATAGGACACCTGCCTTCCAAAACTAAACTCCACCTTTACTCCAGATCTTGTTCTGCTCTGATTGGCTTCAGTGAAGTGCAGCCTTCTCCAATCACAGAGCCTCTTTTCAGCAGAGATTTGAGCCACTCACTGCACATTTTTACAGTTTTACTTTTAAATGCATCTAAACCTGACATATTTTTGTAGAGTTTTTGTCATTGTGAAGTTTTGCGACTTTCATTTGGGCTTAAATTCAGATGAATAAATCGGCATTTTTTAATGGAATGGAAGGAGGGCTTTTCTTATTAAAAAAAAGTACAATTTAGTGACTTTTTTTTTTTTTTTTAATCATCCAGCTCACAGTTTTTCTTGTATATTGAGCAAATCTTAAGGGTCATATTTTGCTTGGATTATTTAAATTCTTTAGGTTATAGTCACAAAACTCTCTGGTTATGTCTACATTTTAATCCCTTTTTCATGTACAATCCTGGACTTCAGAGTCTTATTGTCAGAGATTTGTTCATATGCATCTCTTTCCTTTTTGCCATTTTTGCAATAGTTATGAAAGAGACATTAAGACAATATAAATATTGCATCTTGGCCATTTTTTCTTCTTTCTTTTTAAATTTTGTGCAGTTTTAGTTTTCTTTGAGCAAGCTTTATTCTCAACAACAAGTGCATATTTTTAGCAAAATCAAAACATAAAATAAAAAGATGATATTGTACATTTGAAATGACAGTAGATGTAGAATGAAGAGTGGCTACAACACTATGCAAAATATGAAAATGTTCAGTTTAGTTCAGTTTAAATCTATACACCGCTATTTTTATTTGAGAAAGTAGCTGGTGGTGAATTATTTTTAGATTGACGCTGACAATTACAGTCCAGTCACCCAGCAGTGCGGTTTGTTTGGGTGTGCCTGCTTAACACAGAAGTAGAAACATCTGTTTGGCTTTATCCAAACGAGGCTACAGTTAGTGAGGAGTGAGTTTTGAACATGTGACCACATTAAGGCAGCAAATAAAAGGGGACTGCCTTTAATCTTAACCTGCTGTTTCACAAACAAGTCACAGACCTTCTCATGTTTTACCTGGACTGCATGTTAAACGTCCTGTTAAATGTGAATAATGATTGTTTAAAAAATACTTCACTGATTATTCTAAAGAGTGAAATTGTAATTAACACGATTATGATGCTGTTTGAATATGTTTTTCTTTTTCAAAAAAATGACCAGGAAGGAGCTATCAAACAAAACATTTTATTTTGAAATTTTGTGTAGTTTGGAGATCAGGAAGTAGTTGTGAGTGAATTAGTGCACTATAATAAAACTTGAACAATTTGGTTATGGCAATTAAAAATGTTTTTTTTTTTTTTAAGAAAAACTATAGAGAATTAGTAATTAAGTACTAATGATCTGAAGGTTGTGAAACACTCTGTAGCAGTGAATGAAAGTCAGTCGGTGAAGTTCTTCACAAGAACAGTTTTTACAGGTTTTTGTGCTTTTTGTCATGATCTAACATTTAGTCCTGAAACCGATATGCTCCTCCTAAACCTCACACATCCAGCCATGATCCAACCAGGATGCATCAGGAGTTTTTGTGTGAATTCTAAACACAGATTGTACCAGTAGTAGAATTATGTCAACACACTGTAGAGAACATAGCTTTACATTTTCACCAAAGGTTAAAAAATCAGACATTTAGGATCCTTAACTCAACAACAACAACAAATGTAAATGATAACATTAGTAAAGTTTGGATCAAACTCATCTTTGCCACATTGTTTCCATTTCAGGTGTTGGTTTGGAGGGTGGATGTTGGTGTTGTTTCTGTGATAGTTCTGAGATGTAAAGCTCATCCTTTGACTTTTCACAGTGGTGGCAGGTGAACCTGGTGCTCCTGGTGAGCCTGGCCCTGAGGGACCTGCTGGCCCCCCTGGCCCCCCAGGTGAGAGCGCTGAAGGCGAGCCTGGACCCCAAGGACCTCCCGGACCCCAAGGACCCCCCGGACGTTCCATTGTCGGCAAACCTGGAGCCCCAGGTGGACCTGGCAAACCCGGTGCCCACGGACTGCCTGGTGAGAAGGGAGACACTGGAGCCCCTGGAGCCCAGGGACCTAGGGGAGCCCCCGGAGCCACCGGAAGCCCCGGACCTGCTGGTCTTTCTGCTACTGGCAAACCCGGACCTTCAGGTCTCCCTGGAGCAATGGGACCCAGGGGAGAGCCCGGTCTGAAAGGACATCCAGGTGTACCAGGACTTCCAGGTGCTAAGGGTGATAGAGGGGTGGGAGTTCAAGGACCTCAGGGTGAGACAGGACCTGAGGGACCCCAGGGCCCAACTGGAGCTCCTGGTGAGGCAGGTGTTGGAAAGCCAGGAAAGCCAGGTATGCCCGGTGAGCCAGGAAAGTCAGGTAGCCCAGGTAGAGATGGTGCCACTGGTCCCATGGGACCACAGGGACCTAAGGGACACACTGGTGCCCCCGGTGTAGGTCTTCCAGGTAAACCAGGTGAAAATGGTGCCCCAGGTCTGCCCGGCCCAGGTGGTCCTAAGGGCCACCAGGGACCTGCTGGAGCCACCGGTGCCCCCGGTGTTCCCGGATATGGAAAGCCAGGTGCTAATGGAGAGAAGGGAGAGAGGGGAGCCACAGGTGCCCCAGGTGCCACAGGTTCCAAAGGTGACCAGGGATATACTGGTGCTACTGGTGCTACTGGTGCAACTGGACCCACCGGTCCTGCTGGACCCCAGGGTGTAAGAGGTTTCCCAGGTGAGGCTGGTGCTGTTGGCCCCAAAGGTGACACAGGTGCAAGTGGACCTCAGGGACCTAAAGGACATAAGGGAGATCAGGGAGTGCAGGGTTTCCCCGGTAAGCAGGGTTATCCAGGTGCAGCTGGTCCCCCTGGACCAAGAGGTGCCACTGGTGCTACAGGTGACAAAGGTCATGTAGGTGCCCCAGGTACTCCAGGTGCCCCAGGTGTTCCAGGACCTGCTGGACCCAAAGGACATCCTGGTCGTGCAGGTGAGCCCGGTTCTTCTGGTTCTGATGGTGCCCCAGGTGAGAGAGGACCCTCTGGACCTCAGGGTCCCGCTGGTGCCCCTGGTCTTAAGGGACATCCAGGTCTCCCTGGTGCTCCTGGCCCAGCTGGCTTGGCTGCTAAGGGTGTTCCTGGACCTCAGGGACCTCCTGGTCTGCCTGGTGAGCCTGGTGCTGATGGAGCTGAGGGCCCAGCTGGCCCTGCTGGTCCCCCTGGTCCCCCAGGAGAGGTTGTTTTTGAGAAGGGCATGGGAATGAGCGAGGTTATGGTCAAGGCCCCCATGTCTGCTTTCACTGCCTCTCTGGCGACCCCCTACCCAGCTGCTGGCAGCCCCATTAAGTTTGACCAGATTGTGTACAATGCTGAGAGTCACTATGACCCTGAGACCGGCATCTTCACCTGCCAGGTTCCTGGAGTGTATTACTTCTCCTACAGCATCCATGTCAATGGAGCTCATGCCCTGGTTGCTCTGTACAAGAACGGCCAGCCTGTTATGTTCACTTATGATGAGTACAACAAGGGCTTCCTGGACCAGATGTCCGGCAGCGCTGTCCTCTTGCTCGATGAGCAGGACACAGTCTACGTCCAGATCCCCGATGACGAAGCCAATGGTGTCTTTGCCGCTGAGAATGTTCACTGCTCTTTCTCTGGGTTCCTCATTGCCTCAACGTGATACGTTGATACAGTAGTTCCCAAAAAGTCAACCAACTAAAGTTGCAATCTGTTTCTCAAACTAAAGTAAACTCCCTGTTCACTTTTTCCTCAACCAAACAGACAGGCAGTTTACTCTCTTCTTTGAGGAATAGTAGCATCTCGACTTGAACATTAACAAGAAATAGGTGCTTAGACGAAGGAAAACTAATTTATGAAAACAGGTGATCAGGGATGGGGAAAGCAATCCACAAAGTTACCAGTGAGCTTTTGTAATGGAAACAGCATGTGAAATTGAGGTGTTAAACTGTGTTGTGTCCTATTTTTTTTTTTTCTTTTTCCACTCTGTTTCTTTTATACTGACTTCAACTGGTGATTCTTATTTTAGTGTTTGTCTGTTTTTTGTTTGTTTTTGTACCTTGTTTTGTTGGGGGTGACCAGTAATCTTATTAAAAGGAAACAAATGCTTTCTGTGCAACATGTTGAAACTGTTGTCCATGTACGTGACTTGAATATTGTGAAACGGTAATGGTCAAATTGACTATTATATTAAAATGAGTCACCAGGAAAAGTGTCATTCAAAACACAAACTGTTTACCAGCAACATTGTTATATCCCTGAACATGCATTATGTCATGTAAAGCATAATGACTAAAATAAAAGATGTCTTAACAAATGTCTTGTCTCAGATGTGATTCTTTAAAATGTGTTTGAACTTTTTGCTAAATGTAAAATGTTGAAGTTACTTAAAAACACATCTTAATGACCTGTTTATATCTTATCAAAGTATTATTTTAATTCACCGTCAACCAACAACAGATTTTAAGTCCAGTTCAGAAACTTTTAGAAAAATTGTAGTAAAAAAAGACAGCTTGTTGTGTTATGTGAAACTGCTATTCTTAAACTGTTTTTTTTTTTTTTTTTTTAGCTATTTTATGTTGTATTAATTTTGTGTAAGTTTTATAATCTGTCTGATTATTTTATTTTACTGATGTGCCTC
>JAPTGZ010000016.1:20721281-20731506 GCA_029814645.1 Fowleria isostigma | reverse complement strand
GTGACTAAAACAGACAGAAAAGAAAACATGGAATGTCTAAAAGCACTGTTTTTGTCAGTACGTCATAGATATTGATGCAAGAACTTATGTGATTTTGGTTATTATCAAAAAAAATCATGGAAAATGCATAGATATCAGTTCTGAAATTAAATTCTTATGAGCTTTTTTTGTTGTTATCATTATATTTGTCCAAAAAAAATGTACCTTTAGTTGTACCAGAAATTAAAATAAACAAGAAATTGAAGAAAACATAGGATGGTACATATTTTTTTTTAATGACTGTAAATAAACTATGTAATTACAAACACTTTGATGTACCTAAACTGAAATTTAAGTATTTTCAATGAACCCTGTGTGTAGTAAATGGACACCATATGAAGAAAACTGATTGAATTATAAAAAGAAAACCAGGTGGTCATCAAGAATAGACCTGGCTCAAATCTACATGTAGAAGAAAAACTACAAATTTTTGGAAAATAGAAAAAATGCGTATTGTATAGAAATGCTCTGGTAGAAGCAGCTGCAGTAAAAGTATGAAGCTCAACACTCTGAGATGTTCTGCTATAAAATATATTGCAGAAATCCTATTTTTTTTATTCTGTGCATCAAAGAACATTGTATAGGGAATTAAAAGTCATATAGACTCATGTGTCAAAGGTGATGTAATATGTTATACCAGGACATGAATGTATATTGACTATTCTAGCATCTATGCTGGAAAATACTGTTTAGTGGTTTATCTTATATAGTACACAGACTGTAGTACTGTACACTGTGACAAGAAAATTTACTTTGGAGTCATGTTGTAGATCTGAAATATTCATTTTGTGGAAGAATTGAAGAGCACATGAGCAATAAATGAGGCTAAATGCTAAAACTGTCACTTACACATTTTGTTCTGTGTTAAATTCAGTTGTGGCCAGCTGAAAATGTAAAATAAAATGTCTAATATGATTGTGACAACTAAACAAATAAAAATACTTTAACTATAAATATTATGAAGAGTGCATGTGCTTTATTTTTTAATTAAATTTTTTATGTTTCTTAATGTTTGAGTGATTTGCTATTGGAGACAGTGTTATATCCATACGGATTTTACAGCAATCCAGGAAATGTTCAAAATTAGACAGCCAATATGATCTTAGAGGGACTGAAATATTCACAAAGAAACCATTCAGAACAAATATTATGAAATTCTGCATGCCTGTCAGAGGAGTGGATCTCTGAAACAGATGCACAGATGACTTGAAACTACAGTTGTGGAAAATTGTTTTAGACCACCCTATGTTTTCTTTGATTTCTTGTTCATTTTAATACCTGGTACAATGAAAGGTACATTTGGACAAATATAATAACAGAAATACCTCATAGTAGTTTAATTTCAGAGCTGATACCTATATTCTCCATGGTTTTCTTGATAACTAAAATCACAGTTCTTACATCAATAGCTATGGTACTGTACTGACAAAAACAGTGCTTTTAGACATTCCATGTTTTTTTGTTTTGATCACAATAGACACAGGAGTTAGTAATTGATTGCATAATCATTGTTTTTGATTACTTTTGTCTACTTCTATTTCCACAACTGTACAAGGCCTTAAAAAGCATTTACAAATATGATTTGATCTTGATAAATGTACTTTAAGTCCTGAGTTTGTTCATGCATCCATGTTTTCATTGTTGGTGTGTGAATACATCGTCAAAGCTGAAGACATGCTGTAAGATAATGTCTACCAGGTAAATAAGCATTAAGCTTCAGCCTATTCCTTTTCAGTCTGACTATAAATGAATTATATAGTGAAGTTTGTATATTAAATTGTTTCAAGGAGTGACTTACTGGATCTATGGATTGTTTGCTCTTCATACTGAAAAAACCCAATAAAACAAAGAAAAAAACAAACAGCTCTCCTACACTAAAAGATGCAGGTGAAACACTGCCCCCTATCTGCGGTTGCGTGTATTTTCTTGTCTACATTCTGAGTGTTGAAGTCATCACAGCTTAATACAAGATTTGCTTAAAACATCTCCCAATTTTATTCAATCTTACAAATGGTGAAAAACAAGAAAACTTCATTTACAATGGGTAATCTGTTAAAAACTTCAGTCATTTAGGTACATCTCAGTCATAAAACCAGTAATATCAAAGTCTATACAACGTGCATTACTACAGAGGTTTGAAATGGTGGAGTCTAATGGAAAGTGATGAGCACCTATTAGTTTTTGTCTAAATCTAGTTTGTTCAATGGTTGTGTGTCCACAGGAGTATTGAGCTTTAAGTTGTAAACAGCTGTGCACTGCAAAGACAACATTTAAGACCTTCCCTTTAAATATCACAATGTGTCAAAATGTTGCAGACACAGCTTTTTGCTGCTACATCCAATTGCCCAGCACCGAATACTTTGATTAAATATGTCAAATTCATGTCAACACAGTCATGGTTTCATGTAGAAAAACATCCACACACGCACTCGTACTTTCACTCACACACACACGCTCACCCACGTCACAAATGCAAGCACCGATGAGCAGTGAGGAAGCAGCACACACTCCAGTACGCCTCACCGCCCAGGACACCGCAGTCAGTATGGATGAGATGGTTGCAGAGATAGTAAACAAACACCAACAAAAAATAAACAAAAAAATCCCTGGTTTTAGACAAGTCCTCGCATTCCTTCCTTCAAGACGGGCTCCATCGCTTTCCTTCATTCCGGCGTCTCTTCTTCGTTCAGCAGGATTACTCGGTGGCGGCGGCGGCCTCTGGACTGGCTGCCGTCTCCGGTTCAGCAGGTGAAGCTTCAGCCGGTTTCTCCTCTTCGGCGGCTGCAGGTGCCGCCGCTGCCTCTTCCGTCTTCACCTCCTCCTCCTCCTTCTTCTCGGCCTTCGGCTCTTCGGCTGCAGCGTCCTTGGCGGCGCCCTCCTCAGCCGCCGCTGCCGCCTCTTCGGCCGGCTTGGCCTCCTCGGTAGCCGCTTCCTCAGCCGCCTTCTCTCCTTCGGCGGCTGCTGCTCCTTCCTCCGCCGCCCCCTCCTCGGACTCCTTCTTGGTCTTCTTAAAGGAGAAGCCGCTCAGCTTGAAGGAGGGTTTCTTGAAGGAGAAGCGCTTCTTCTTCTGTTTGCCGTCCTCACTGGTGGACGCGCCCTCCTCGGGTTTGGCAGAAGCCTCTCCATTCGTGGCGGCCTCCTTCTCTCCATTGGCTTCGGCGCCCTCTGCCTTCTCGGCTCCTTCTTTTGGGGCCTCCTCAGTGGGTGTACTGCCGTTGGCCTGGACCTCAGCTTTGGGCTCCTCTGCAGCTGGAGAGGCATCTCCATTGGTCTTGGCATGTCCGTTCTCCTGGAAACAAACGGACTTTTAAGTTGATTCCAGAGCATCAGCTCATCTTAATACTAGAAACAGCAATTACTGATGATAAAACCTGTAAAAGTTCCAATATGGACCACAGAAACACAGATGGGGACTTTAACACTGTCGTTAACATAATTTGCAAACAGTTACATAATACTAGGTTGTTTTATTTGACTGTTCTCTTGTATATTTGATGTTAACATAACATTCATTCATTTTTAAATATGCCTCACCATTTGCCAACTGTTATGTACTATAAAAAAAAAAAAAAAAGCTTTAATATGGAGCATGTAATGATAAACAAATGCCCTAATCGGTCAATATTAGTACTTCTGTCACATGCCAAACAGCCACATCTTCAGTTTACAGGTTGTTTTTGGAACCTGATAAAAATAGAAACTTGAAGAAACTATACTATTTATGATGGAATAATGGAATATTTCAGAAACCTCAGGTAGAACTCATCACTGGATGATGCAAAGCTACTTAAAAACATTAAAATTAACATTCAGAATGTGATGCACAATTTGCTGCCTTTTGAAATGGAAATTTGTTCAAAAATGATGTGCGCACGTCTCTTTCCTTGAGATGCATTGGTTGTGGTCTTAAAAAGCCTGTAACAGATGAATTTTTAAAATTATTTTCCTAAATACATGCAAAATTAATATGGTAATTTAAGGTGTTTAGTAATTTTTCCTTTGGATTTTAAGAACGAGCTTATTTCTGTTCTGGATGATCAAAAACTAAGTTTCTTGAAAAACGGAGTAATTTTCCTGTGGCGGTGCACATACCACTGGTGTCAATCAATCAAAACTAATTCAACCATATGATAAAAAAATATTAAATTAGACTGCCAATTACTGAGAACAGCTCAGGGTGTCAAAACAACAGTTTTCTTTAATTAACAAAAGCACATGGAATTGTTTTATTCTGTTAAAAATGTACTGGAAAAAAAGCCATTAAATCTTGGTGCCTCACAAATCATCCATCTATTGTGCACATGTATGTGGGTGTGTACATGAGTATCTTAATCTGTGCAAATGTATGTTTTCATTCGAAATATATAGATTCTCTTCATTTTAACATTTTTCCCTTTAATAGTTTACGTCTAGTTGGTATACATGCACAAACTGTGTCACTTATGTTCGATAGGCTACATGTTTACAAAAAAGTAGGTGACAACTTGCTTTTTGGGTAGCAACAATTCATGGTTTATTTTCCAATTTCATATTATTTTATAGTGGTTAAAAATTTTACAGTAATTTTTGCATTTCAAGATACAAACTGCATATTAATTAAACATTTTCTGATAGCAGCGTCTTATTTTGACAAATTTGAACAAATATTTGGAATTTTTTGATTTTACCATTTGTGTCCATCTCTGCCTGCTTTGTAAATCCTGTCGTGCTGTGAAATTTAATCAAATTCACTGACCAGTATTGTAACCAATAGGAAAAAGCCCTAAAACTGCAGCAACATCTGTTACTAGGACGGTGACGACAGATCAGCGGCTTTCAGCAGTAGGCTAGTCGGTGAGACTGCAGTACCGCCGGGGGACACCGGGGGGCGCACCGCTCGGCATGCAATCGATTAAAGCAACAGAGGAATTTGGGGATTTTTTTTTTTTTTTTCACCCCTTTCATTTAACGACCACAATAATGAAACCGTTACATAAATTTCATTTTTTAAAACACTTTTACCCAAAACATACCCATATGTTTATTATTTTCTGAGTTTTGAGGGCCATCTGTGCAGAAAACGTGGCTCCTTTCTTGAATCTGACAACAAAGGCGTGGTATCATTTTTTAAGATGGCCATGCCTCAGTGAGAGCGGCCACAAACCCCGCTGTATACATTCACCCACATCCATTTTCTATTGTTCCAAATGCAGGAAACAGCAACAGGAATGCACTATTTTAATTAATTTAGACATCGGATAACAAAATACTACATCTGTTTTGCAGCATGCGCTCTTTTCATAATAAGATTAATTTAATCATTTGTTGACATAAACGATGTAAATTAATTAGGGATAATGTTATTCTGCAAAATTAACTATTTAGGACCCATGCATTGGGTCTAATGGATCCATGTGGCCACTTTCCCTGGATGCCGGTGTGCGTGGGGATGCGCTACATGGAACATGGAGCACGCCATTAAACGCACCACATCGCCAAATTCAACCAAAATCCAAGCTGGGCCAATTCGGGTTTTTTTTTTTAAGTCTCCCTTTTTAGTATTTACCTGTCCGTTGGACTTCGCTGCAACAGCCGCGCCTTCCGCCGGCTTCTCCACCGCAGCTTCTTCTTTTCCAGCGGTTTTGGAGATTTGTGCTCCCATGCTTTTTGGTCCAACAAAGGAACCCCAACCGACCGATCAAATGAATGAACAAAGACCGCAAGCCTCCCTTCCCCAAAAACACCAAGTCAGACGCCGACACCTTGTTGTCCAAGCCAAGCCCGACTCGAGTCCACGCGCAACCGACGCAACCGCAAAGAGACGCGTGAGAAAATGTGGCGAAAAAAGATGCAAAAAAGAAACGCGAATTCTTGCAATTTTTTCCCTCGAGCTGGAGTTTGTAAATGGAGAAATTGGCCCCGCCGCAAATGAGATGCGGAGTACAACGCCCAAGTCCGCTGATGAATGGGCGCTGGGGCTATGACGACAAAGACAGGCCGCGTCCGCCAATCACAAGTCCCGGATCCGAGCGGTGGGGAGGGGGTCGTGGAGTGGGGAGTCGTGGACAATAGACGAGAAACAACAACATGGCCAGCAACTTATTTTTATATCGACTTGTGAGTGCATTAAGTGGATGTTTGTCTGGATTTAAGCATCCTCCTGGATCCATCAGAGCTGTAGAATCTTTATTATCCCAGTGGAGGAGTGTCTGACGACGAGATAAACCACAGATATTGGGCTGAGTGGGTGGGATTCTACGTGGAGACCAAAGTAGTTTTTGCAGATAAACCAGTTTTTACACAGATTTATATTTTCAGTCCGTCTGGTTTGTCAAATACATCTTACATGGGGGCTTTAATTGTGTTCAGAGGCATCAGTGACATGGATTATTATTTAAATTTAATCAGTTCATCTGGTTTCTAAACAGGTATGATAGCCCCCCATCAAGGACCAAATGAAGGAAATAAAATCAACAAAATAAAGAAAATAGACAAAGCACCAAGTCTTTTTTAAGCATTTGTCTGTGATCCTCTGATATACCCATTTATAATCATATGGTTGCAATTATAGACAGTATTTAAGAAGTAGACTGGCATTTGTTGATATTTTATGTATTTATTTATTTATTTCTCAGGGACAGTGTAGTGAAACATAGTGGACATATAGAACATTTGTTGTTCTGCATTATATATATAATTTAGCTATAATTAGCAGAGAAATACATTTACAATACAAATAACAATAACATACAACCATTAAACCAGTTGTTTTTATAGTGTTTTTTTAGCAAGTGTTTTTTAGAGTACATACTACCCCAGTGTTAAAATAATGCAGTTTACTAACCAGCCCGTTTGTGTTTTGTCTGTTTTTGTCTTCTGTGTTGTACAGTGATCTGCAGAAATGAGTACATGCAACAGATTTGTCATAAAACCTTTAGTTTTCTTTGAGAATCAACATTTTCTAGGGGATAGTCTACAACATATGTTCCCAGTTAAGGAAATATTTCAGAAAACTCAGTTTTGTCCAATTTTTTTTTTTTTAAACTGTGCTTATGCTCAATGAAATATTGATTAAAATCTTACTTTTCAAAGGGGGATGTACTCATTTATGTTGAGCACTGTATGTAAAGCTGCTGAATACTTGAATTTCCCTTGGGATGAATAAAGTATCTATCTATCTATCTATCTATCTATCTATCTATCTATCTATCTATCTATCTATCTATCTATCTATGCAAACATTATACATCCTTATTCACATTTTTAATTAGATTCACACACATCCACACACTCAAAAGAAAAAAGAGAGAAAAAAAAACCCAAAAAACAGTCCAATCTCACCAAACATTATACATTTCAGAAGCGGTTACATTCTTGTTTGTTTTCAGTCACTTCTTAATCTTTGCTGTGAATGTTTTGACATCTGTTCTCAGTTTTGTTTTGTTTTTTCTGTTTGGTATTGTGTTCCAGATGTGACTGTCCTTTATGGAGAAAGCCGACTGTTTAACCCTTTATCAGGCAAGTGTCTATTTTTGGTAATTTACACACACTATACAAATAGTGACAGCAGCAGTTCTAGTAAGTTAACATTCTCAGGTCCAATGTGGTCCACCTCTGCATGAACAGTGAGTGGACCTGCTTTGTTAGGTACCATGAAGTAATGGTACTAATGTAAGGAATGATGTTAAAGGGATAATGTGGATGTAGACAAGTGTCTGGATCAGGACTTATGTTGGTCTAATGTTCTAAAAGTCATGGTCCTTTCACCTGACATGTGTTTTCCATTTGTATTGTATATATACTACTTGACTTTAATTTTATTTTCTGCCACTTATGGGTAAGGATTCAAATATGGTAACTTCATTAAGCTTAATTTTCTCAATAACATGAAAAAAAATTACAAAAGTAACCAAATGTTGTTATGTCCTCCAATAACACACTAAGGTTGGAATTGTGAATTTCAGAGAATTGTTACGAGTGCCCTATAAAGGGTTAAATATGGGATGTTTTACAGTTATTATTTTCAGATATCCTGGTTCTGTCTTTGGATGAAACCACTAAATGGCTCTGGTGTTGATTTATGAACACATTTGTGAATTAATTAAAGCTTTAAAAAAAAAAAAAAAAACAGTTTTATTGGTCCAGGATGTGACAGTGAACCAGAGAATTGGTTTTTAATCCATTATTTTCAGAGCTTTTCTTTTAAATCATTTATTGAAATTCTTATTGCAATGATGCAATAAGTATCAGGCATTAGAGTATAGATATGTGTAGACTAGGAGGTTTATTATTATTGTTTTTATTTAAGGAGAGGGGGTGGAGTTTATACTTCTAAACTCTTTTTTGAATATGTATTTTATGTCTTATATTTAATTGTTTTATCTGTTTATTTTTCTTTTTTATATTCATATTTGAAATAAATACTTCACTCAATCACACCTCAAATTTGGTATTTTGTCTGCCATTTGTGTTTTTTGCAAATAAGACCTTGTATTCAGAGAAAAAACAAGGGGTAAAGTTACTATATCAATGCTAGTGTATTAAAAAACTACGCCATTTTATGACCACTTTCAGATTAAATACCATATAATTTCATTTTCTCAGTAAATGTTGACATACAGCTGTATTTGATAAGAGTAAAATCCATTTTGCTTTACCATGTGTTATGATTTATCACCAGTAAACCAGACCGAATTCTCTCACATGTCTTATTAGTCAAACCTCTTTTGTCACAGGAACCATAGAACTATAAGTCAGTAAAAAAAATAAAAATAAAAAAACTTAAAAACTTTAATTTGACAAGTTAACGTCAGCCCTGTGATGGACTGGTGATACAGTCAGGGTGAATTCCCCTTCCTCCTGTTGGGAGTTGACTAGGCTCTGGTTTAGAAAATCAACCCATAAAAACCCAAACAGCAACTGGCAACCAAAATCATCTACTGATCTAAAATGATCCACTAATTCTATTTATACATGTATGTATGTAGTAAATGTAATGTAATGTAAATAATTCATGTAAAATGCTGTTTCTTATCTTTTCATGGTCATCAGATATGACCCATTTGGATGTTGAGAAGCTCCGTAGTTACCATGGAAACACCGTCATCTTCTACAACATTGATTCACCAGTAAAACCCATGGAATTAAATCAATGACAGTGGATGCAGATTCTTATTTTGTGTTCAGTTTGTGTTCAATTGATATCTTTGCTTAAACAGTCACTTTTTTCAGTTTTCTTTGTTTTTTAAAATAACAACCCTCAACTTTAATCTGAGCTTCCATGAACATCTACATCAGTGGTCACCAACCCTGGTCCTTGAGCTCTTCCATCCTGCATACTTTAGATCAGGGGTGGGCAATCCTGGTCCTTGAGGGCCGGTGTCCTGCATGTTTTAGATATTTCCCTCTTCCAACACACCTGGTTCAATTAATGATCAGCTCATTATCCAACTCTGCAGAAGCTTGATGACAACAGAATGACTTCCAGGTGTGTGGAAGAGGGAAATATCTGAAGTGTGCAGGACACCGGCCCTCGAGGACTGGAGTTTGAGACCCCTGCTTAAGATGTTTCCCTCTTCCAACACACCTGATTCCAATGATCAGCCCATAATTAAGCTCTGCTATAAAGCCTGATAACGACTGTCAGGTGTGCTGCAAGGTTCAATTAATGATCAGTTCATCATTAAACCCTGCAAAATCTGATGATGTAATGGCTTCCAGGTGTGTGGAAGAGGGAAATATCTAAAACATGCAGGACACCGGCCCTCGAGGACCGGATTTGGACACCCAATGCAGCAGGTGAAGTTAAAACACAGTGTTATTTTCACTGTTTTGGTTTGGAGGAAAAAAAACCTGATGATAATATAATAGGGGTTTATGTAAACAATGAGTTTCATTCTTTATTCAGGGAGTGGAGATGTAACAGTAATTCAGTCACTGAAAGTCTGTTGTGGAAGATAAATTCCCTCTGCTGTTGATAGTTCAGAATATCAGTAGTATATACAGTGGTGGAAAAATTTACCAGACCACCCTATGTTTTCTTCAATTTCTTGTTCATTTTAATACCTAATACACCTAAAGGTACATTTGTTTGGACAAATATAATGACAACACCAAAAATATCTCATAGTACTTTAATTTCAGAGCTGATATCTATCCATTTTCCATGGTTTTCTTGATAATAACCAAAATCACATAAGTTCTTACA
>JAPTGZ010000016.1:20717574-20720478 GCA_029814645.1 Fowleria isostigma | reverse complement strand
GTATACAGGGTCTTAAAAAGTCATCCTAAAATACCATCACTAAACAGACATCCTCTGTAAGTCCAAGTCCCTGTGACCACAACTTCTCTCATCCCTCCTCTTGCATAATAGCGTCTTGTCTGCTGCTTGCAGCTGGAGCATCCCAGTGACCCACATATAATGAGAGTTTCTGGCCCTGTTCAGCTCCAGCCTGCAGTGCTCCGACTCCACCGGCAGCCACACGTCTCCTCTATTTGCCATCATTGCATGACCCACATCACCATGGTTACCGGTCCAAAATGGCACAGAGGAAAGAAAAAAAACAAAAAAAACAAAAAAAAAGAGCCAGACTGTGGGCTTTAACGATCATCATGACTCCTGGTTATGGAGACTGAAGGGTGAGAGTGAGTTCAAAACTCAGCAGCACAGACAACAATTGAGGATTAGGGTGACTTCTCCCCCCACACACCCCTCCCTGATCCATCAGGCTAACTAGGACACACTCATTGTTGTGATATTCAGATGACATGCAAAGCTTTAATTATTATTGTGTGAGCCGCCGTGAATATGTAAACAGGAGGACAAAGCAGCACGGAGCAGACGTCCACACACAAAGGTTTCATTTATACCAAGAAACATCCAGGATCAAGTGTGGGTTGGAAGTCTGAATTAATTAATTAATAATAAAGTTACATTATTTTCAATTGAATGTCCAATATATTTACTATCTATTTATACTGACAGTAATTTAGAACCTGAAGGATCAGTTATAGAGCAGAAATAATCTATTATTTAGTTAGACATTTAAAGACATCCTCAAGCACAACAGATAATCAATATAAATGATCAATAATTTAAATAGTCTCATATGATACAAATGTTGGATTATCTATTGATCAAGTGGAAAGGATAGGGTTGTTGGCTGAAGATAAAAACAAGTTATGATTTATGTGACATAAGTCTGCTTTGTTTTGTTTTGTTTTTGCTTTTCGTGTCGCATGGATCGGATTTTTTCGGTTCTGATTTGTTCCAGATCCATATGTTCCTAAATTACAGGTCAGTGTAGATTGTATTAATAGAGGAGACAGGACTCTAGAACTAAAGCTTTGAAAGCAAATTAAAATGTTGGTGTAAACTATTAAAATAACACATTTCCAAGCTGACTGTCAAAATTAAGCAAAGAAAGTACAATTCAATAATATTTTCTAATAGACTCAAGATTCAAAGCGTTTATTGTCATGTTAACAGTAAAGAAACACATTTCCCTGTACAATAAAAATCTTAGTTTGTCATCCACATTGAATGTCACAAGGGTTTAAGATAAGTATAAAATTATAAAAAAAAATTAAGATACAATTATTTAACTAAGAAGTTACACAACCAAAACAAAGTGGCATTCAAAAAAATAGTATACAGGAGAAGAAGAGCGTAAAAATATTAAAAATATATATATCTATGTATCTCTATATATATAAATATATATATATATGTGCGATGAACTGGCGAAATGTCCAGGGTGTACCCCGCCTTCACCCTTAAGTAGCTGGGATAGGCTCATGCGACCCCCGTAACCTTAGCGAGGATAAAGCGGGTTCAGAAAATGAATGAATGAATGAATATATATATGTATATATATAAACCTAGTATTACTAAGATAAAAATATAGATTTACATAATGTGCAACATCTGGTAATTGTTCAAAGTGTCAGAGGTAAATGGCATACATACAACATGTGCAAAACTGCCCGAGATGAGCGAGATGTTAATGTGTTTAACACCTGTTTTCACTGTGAACTAGAAATAAATTAAATAACACAAAAGGTATTAGAGCAAACTTCACATTTAACCAAATGACTAGAAAAAATCTGAAGATAAATTAAATTATATAACCTCCTCTATGTTTTACCCACAATGGCCAATGTATAGGTTTACTTAGAAAGGTTGAAAAGATGACGGTAAAAATTGAGTTTGTTGTTTATAGTTTAGCAAAAATGGCACCTAATGATGAAAAATTAACCCATAAAGACCCAGTTCTACTTTTATTACAATTCCAAAATAATCTTTCTCTATATTTAACCTTCCTTAAGTGATTTATCAACATTTATTGTGATGTTATCCTCTGTATTTGATATTTTTTCACTAAAAATTAGGTATTTTCATATATTTAACTCACTGATTGTGTAGATGTTCATTAAAGCTCAGATTAAAGTTGATGGTTATTATATCAAAAACAGAGAAAACTGAAGAAAACGTGACTTTTTTTAGTCAAATTTCATTAACTGAACATAAACCCGGTGCGTTCATCCACTGTCATTGATCCAAATCCATGGGTTTTACTGGGGAATCAATGTTGTAGAACATGATGGTGTTTCCATGGTAACTATGGAGCCTCTGAATGTCCAAATGGGTCATATCTAATGACCATGAAAAGATGATAAACTGCATTTTACCCCAATTATTCCCATGTATTGATAGAATTAACGGATCAACAGGTATTAAACATTACAGATCAGTAGATAGTTTTATTCGATGGAGTAAATAGTGACATTTGGTTGAGGAGCCGTGGGTTGCAGATCCCAGAAAAAAAAAAAAAAAGACAAACCTAAATGCGAGCTCCAATAATCAGCTCAGACCATAAATCAGTCTATCTTTATCCAATCAGACACAGATGTGATTTTTTTACGTGACCTCATGAACATGTCATAGTCATGTCAGAATTCCTGCAACTCTTACATCAGTCCAGATCAACGTTCATCCATTCATTGCACATGCACCGCAGGAGCCACACAGTGGAAACGCGTCTCTTTTTATTCATTCTGGTCCTTGTCATCATCGGTCTTCCATTGCACGTCAGCTTATAAATGAAACTGTAAATGTTGACTTCAGTACAACAGCACACTGTGTCTTTGTCCTTGTTCTTTTGTG
>JAPTGZ010000016.1:20710074-20715074 GCA_029814645.1 Fowleria isostigma | reverse complement strand
ATATATTGTTTTTACTTAAGTAGCTTATAGAGTCAAGTGGAGTGTCCAGTGTTCAATCAGCTGCAAAACTGGAGAAATGTGATGTAAGTGAAGGTCAAAGGTCAATGTTGTGGTTTATAATAGATTCCTGAGGAGGTTAAATCACTGACAATCCTTGTAAAGTTTCAATATGTTGTGAAGGGTTGTTTGTCTTAGTGGATAAATATTATAGGTAGTAGTATCACTGATCAATATATAGATTTTTTCAATATTAGCCGTCAGTCTGAATTTTTCTTTAAAGTCGATATTTGATCAGTAGTAAAAATGTTATAAGATATTTGATCAGTCACCTGTGTGGGCAGCATTTGAATTTCAGTAAATGTTAAAGGAGTACTATGTGTATTAATAATTGAGTTTATATTGCTGCATAAAAATCTTAATTATCTGAGTGTTTCAGGTGTATTTTATGGTCAATGTGCTAAAAAATAAATAAAATTGGCCTTGAATATTGGCCTGACCTCAAGTAAACAGGTTATATTTTCTTTCTTTCTTTCTTTCTTTCTTTCTTTCTTTCTTTCTTTCTTTCTTTCTTTTTACCAAAGTGAAAATAAAATCTGAATATTAGGAGATACTGAGGACGTGATATTTTGTTAAAGTGAGTTAATCTGGACCTGTTCTTTGTCACTTTCTGTGCAGGTTTCTGTGTCTGTTTGTAAACTCAACACAAACCAACAGCTGGTGATTTGACTGATGGCCTTCAGGCAGAGACTGAAACACCAGCTGTTCACTTTACTGCAACTCAACTAACACACATTCACACACTCCAGGGGAAACTGTTGAATATGCTCGAATAAACCAAAGATTAGACTCAAATGTTCAGGAATATTTTTATTAGTTTTAAATCTGAGGCGGGTTTTTTTATTTTTTTATTTTTTAACTTGGTCTCTTTTTCTTTTTTACAGGTAAAATATAAGAAGCCTTCATCATCTATTGAAATAAGTCTCGCTCTGTTTTTTTTTTTTTTTTTTTTTTTAATCAATCCAACCCAAAGATGAGGAGGGGTCTCGCTACACATTGTAATCCGTCATTGGAGGAAAATGGTGTCAATCAACACTCAGGGTCGGCGTGGATCCGCATCAGCCGTACGCAATCACAGCTGCGTCAAAACAGCGGCACGTAAACCGGATTATAGATCTGCACCAACCCACCAAAATAAAAGCATGGGAATGGCAGTCAAATACTGAGGTAGCAGTGGGAAGGATTACTTTACCAAAAAAAAAAAAAAATGGATAGAAGTGTTAATGAAATATGTGTTGCGTGTTTTTCTTAGTGAATAAACACAGATTTATAAACAATGTGTACATCCATGTCTATTGCCGATATAGGCGTACAGGCATTTTCCTCCACCTGCTGCTGAAAATAAAATACAGAAATACAGAACCTGGAAGAAAAAAAATGCATAAGAAACAATAAATAAAGGATAGTATAGTTAATAAGTAGTTGAATAAGAAGGAGAATTGCACTTATATGCTTTCATATCAAATCAGATTAAATTTAAATGTACAACAAACCAAAAAAAAACCCTATAATCAACAAATCAAGCACTAAATAGGTACATGAATAACCACAAAGTTGATTTAAGAAAATTACAAAGTAATCATTAAATTAACAAAATAAACAAAAATCAACTAAGTAAGCATTACATAACCACAAACAAATAAGGACTAAATGAACAATGATTAACAAAGACTGAACAACCTGAAGAATAAAAAGTCAGTGAGCACAAAAACAAACAGTGAATCCACAAAACAAGAACTACATTAAAGAAGCATTAAATTAGCACATGAGAACAAAAATAAACACTACATCAACAAATCAGTAAAATAATCACTGACTTCACTTTATGCAGGGTGTTCTTCTCTTTATTTCACTGTAAAAAATACTATTAAATGATGTAGTTATGATGTTTAAAGTCCTACAAACACCAGTGATGGTTTGCATACTGTTCCTCGGACTTGGTTTGGACTATCACAGGGAACTGAAACATGCAGCCTGGGGGCTAAAACCATCTCGTTGAAAGGTCTAATGAGGCCGACAGGATGAATTTGTGAAGTGCAAAAATTACACTGAAGACATAAACAATCTAAGGTGTCAGACTCATTTTAATTTAGGTTCCACATTCAGATTAACATAATCTAAAGTACAGTAACAGTATAATAACCTGTAAATAGTGACAACTCCATTTTTCTAGCTGGGGGCTAATCTTTTTCAGCTGAAAAAGATTAGTTTTGGTTTTTTTTAGTAAAACAAGTCCAGTTGAACCGCAAACAACTACCAAGAGGACCAATGACCTGGGTAAATGAGAAACTGAATGAGAAATTGAAATTATTTTAGTTCAAAACTCCAAATTTTTAATAATATTATGCTTGTGACCAAATGTTTGTGTAACATGGTTTGTAATACACATGTATGATGTTGAGGCATAATATTGTTAAAACTGTGCTTATTTTTCTCACTAAATCTCAGTTTTTCAGGTTATTCACATGTTTTTTGTGGAAGGATAGTTTGTAAATGTAAATATTTTCATAATTTAATGTTTTCATTGCACTAAAACAAAGAGAAAAAGTAATTATTTAAATCAGGCATCTCAAACATGCATCCGGGGGCCAAAACCGGACTGCCAAAGGGTCCAAACTGGCATGGTGGATGAATTAATGAAATAAAAAAATTTCACTGAAGATATAACAGGTAAAGATTATCATATAATTTTAAGTCAATTCAATCTAGAGTGGGTTTGACCAGTAAAATACTACCATAATAATTTATGATCAATAAGAACCACAAATTTTCCTTTTTGTTTCAGTGTAAAGTATAATTACAAAAACGTTTACATTTACAGATTAGCGTTTTACAAAAAAATAACCTAAAATGTCACAAGAAATTAAAGTGAAATTCTGACAGTATTCTGCCCATTATTAAATATTTTGTGTATTTGTAGATTCACCATGACCTGTAAGTTGTAATGAATGCGTGAAAATGAGAAGCTAAGGCAAAACAATGACATAAATAGTTAAAATTGCCCTGTTTTTCTTAATAAATTTTATTTTGTTAATGTTTTTTTTGTGTTTTTCACATTTTTAAAAAATGATGGTTTGAAGACGTAAACATTTTGATAAATAATTGTAATTTTTTCTCTCTAAAATATAGAGTTAGACATGTACATTTTGGAATTGACATCACTTATGTATTATTAGGTTATTATTTTAATGATCCAGCCCACTTCCGGTCATATTTTGGTTGTGTGTGGCCCCTGAACTAAAATGAGTTCGACACCCCTGATTTAACAGATATGATGCTATTACTTTACTGGTCCGACCCACTTGAGATCCAGTTGGGCTGAATGGAAGACATGAGTTCCACATCCCTGAACTAAACGGGTTTTATTTGGGAAGGAGTCACCGGAAGCGCCGTGCGTAAGTGACGTCAGCCTGACGCGCCGTCGCCGTCGTCATCGTCTGTACGCACGGCGGCGGCGACAGGGGCTCCTCAATCGGCAGGGAAGGGTGTCCCACTGCTGCTCTCTGAACGCGAATAAAAACACCAGCAGAGAGGAGAAAATAGCGCTGAACCGTCCCACGGAAGTGCCGCTGGAAACTCCGATGGATTAATCTGAATTTTCTTCGGTAAGCCCGTTTTATTCCAGGCTTGAATTCCAATTGGTGCAGCCGCCTTGTCCCCTATTTGCGCTGCTGTGGACTGCGAGATAGATTCATCTAGAGAGAGAGAGAGAGAGAGAGAGAGAGAGGAGAGGAGAGGAGAGGAGAGATACATAACACATAGTGGAATCGCTGCATTCCAGGCTGTGTTGAGTCCAGACAGTGTGCAGGTGTAGCTGTACGCATTCCCGGTGAACTTTGTGGACAGAGGCCGGCAGGAGACGCAGAGTGAGGCTGTGGCTGTGGAGGATGTTTTGCAGTGATTCTACAGAAGAGGCTCTTGTTGCAGCAGCGGGGATGGATGCGCTGCAGAACAGAGCTGACCACTGAGGCCATGCAAACACACAACAGGCCTGAAAACACCACCGTGTTGATTTACACCCCCCCAAATAATTGTCATATGTTGTAAGCTAATTGCATTGGCACGCTGTTAAATATCCAATTAAAGCTGTCCTAATCGGGTTATCTGATGGGTGTCTGGAGGTGCAGCCATCCATCTTGTAGGCAAACACTGGGGGTGATCCAGGCGACTGTTGTGCAGCTCACATCCAACCTCAGTTTATCCATAAGTTGGGTACTGAGAAGCACAGGCTCTGTGTTATTTATGGACTCAGGCAGCCTGGAGCTGCAGGATTCAGCCAACTCTTCTCCACAAATGACTGCACAATTGGCATGCGTGATGTGTGTTAAATGTGAATGAGAAGGGTTGTATATTATGGTCCATGGCCACGTTTCCTCAGGCCTCATCAGTGCATGTAGTGAGTTCACAGACTCACTGATACTAGGCCTGCTGACATGAGGACAATGTGCCATATGACAGTTTAGGGATGATGATGTAACTTATGACACATAAACAAACACTGAAGTCTGTCTGATAACCATGCAGCTTCTGCTCCTGGAATTATGATATTTGATTATTTTGATATTTAGAGCATGATTTTACTTAACGCTTTATAGGACACTCATACAAATACTCCGAAACTCAAAATGTCAATCTTAGTGTATTGTTATGTCGAAAATCAAGGTTAAGTAAGTTACCATATTTGGTTCCTTACCCGTGTGTGTGTGTGTGTGTGTGTGTGTGTGTGTGTGTGTGTGTGTGTGTGTGTGTTCAAAAAGTAAATATAAAAATACCAGAAAAGCACATGTAAGGTGAAAAGAAAATGCATTTTACAACATTAGAACAACATACAGTCATGGAAAAAATTGTTAGACCATTAAAAGTCATAAAAACAATGGTTATGCAATCAAATACTAACTCCTGTGTGTATCATGTGACTAAAACAGACAGAAAAGAAAACATGG
>JAPTGZ010000016.1:20683826-20703940 GCA_029814645.1 Fowleria isostigma | reverse complement strand
AAAATATGGGCGTACCCAAGCCGTACGTCCCAAAAACAGGGCGTCCATTTTCTGTTTTTTTTAAGACAGGGCGTCCGTTGGACGCCCGGACGTATTGCTAGCTAAATGCCTGCCACAGACTGATAATTTTATCAGTATCTTAATAAAATATATTTTTTTTATTATTATTAAGGTGCATCACACTGAACAAATACCTCACTCTTTTTTGGATTCTCACTTTGTTACCTTGAATTAATGTCTTTTAAAACTAAAATAAAAAATTAGATCTTAGATTTTTGGATGTAATGTACTCTCATATATTAAGAAAAGTGTGTTATGCTAAATATTTGCTCTTGCCTTGAGGAAAACCACTTTTTGGTCGTTTTTTTCCAAACCTTGAATAACTGCTGTATATTTGTCCTTACTCTGTTACTTTGTCAATGATGATAAATTCGTGTTTTTATTAAATATTTGTTTTTTTTTCCTTAATACCATGTTAAATTATGTGCTTAGATGTACAATTTGAGCTATTATGGTTGCTGTTAAATTCATTTTTAAAAACAAATATGGAATGAATAATCTCACTCCGTTACTCACTGACACACACTGTCACATGACACATGATAAAACCTCTATAATCTCAGGCTACGATGCAAATCAGAGCGCAAACGTTAAATGTGGTTTACCTGTAATGGTGTAGTTGTAAAGAATGAACTTAAGCTTGGGATGGTGCTGTAATAAAAGTGGTATTTATGAGTACGGGAGCAAACCCAACGTCCAGGGGAAGGAGGAGAGTGTGGACCCAGTTGTGACTCGGGGAAAAGAGGCCAGTTATGCAAAGAACGTTTGAGGGGAGTATTTTTAGGAAGGATGCACTGATTCCAAAATTCTTGGCCAATACCAATATTTAAAATGATATCATGGATGATAGCCAATGTTGCTTTTTTTCCCCTTGTATTTCTCATTTTTTGCTACTTATCCCCATTGACTAATAAATCTTCATCATAAATATAAAATTAGTTACATTATAGTCTTTCAGCCTTTCATCACATTATATTTGAGTGAACACAGAATCAGACTAATACATGAAAAAACTTTAATATAACATAAACACAAAGACGTTAAAAGACATGCACTGCTACCCATATTGGCTGCTATATCTGTGCATCCCTAATCTTTTGCTACATAAATTTTATATCGTGTTGATCAATTTTGACCGTTACCAAAATTAGGGCTGTGGGAAAAATAGATTTAATCAAAAAATTTAATTTGTAGATCACATTGAATCTTATTTTTCAAAAATCTACTTTCTTGTCACGCAAAAACAATAGATATTTTGAATTTGCCAACAACACATCCTGGGTTCTTGTAGTTGTATGAGGTTGAATGAGGTGAATGAAATATATGAGGCTTCACAGGGTCACTTAGTTGAAACCAGTTGAAACCAAAAAAGCCTTTGCTTTTTTTTAAAGGTCTGTCAATGCATTTTACCTAAAGTTAATGTTTTTTCAATATATTTGCAGTCTGCACTTATGTTCTTTTAAATAGGGGATTGAAAATTTAATCAAAATCAAGTTTTTCATGAAAAAAATCTGGGATTTAAAAATTTTTTTTGTAAGTCAATATCACCCAGTCCTAACCAAAATTGAGACGAGTCACTTTTGGACTTGTTTTCAGTCACAAACTTTCAGCAATTTCCACCTAAAGCTCACAGTGAAATCACTGTTATTTTGCAGTGACCAAGAATATCACCCCATTTTCTTTTCTTTTGTTTGGGAAAGCCAAAATTGCATAGTGTATAAGAGGTATTATAGAAGATAAGTAATAAGTCACTATTGATAAAAGCCTGGAGTACATTTCTGCCAACATATAAAGACACTTTCACTATTTGCAAATACAAGTGAGGCACAGTAAGGAAATATATTGAATTGTCTGATACTAGGGGTGTGCAATATGACGATATTAGATTGTGACGGATTAGAACGTATCGATGGTTCGACAAAGCACAGAGGTCATGGAATCATCTGTAGTATGATGTGGTCAGAGTCATAGAGTATTCAACGAATGTACTTCTATAATGATGCGCAGATACATCGGTTCACGTCTATGTCAGGTGGATTTCACAAATGTTTGTGTAGCTGGAGTCATGGCTGACAGTAAACTGGCGAGCTGCTTCTTAAAAAGAAAACCTCACTTCCATCAAATGGAATTGGTTCAGTTTTTCCCCAAACGACAAAGCACAAACAGCAGCAATTTTCAAAATGACCAGCTGCCTGTTCTGTAAGCCTGGAGGATTATTTGAATTTATTTGCATTTCCTTATTGACATTTTGTTCTGTATTTTTTATTTTTTTACTTTTCTTATTTAATTGAAAGCTACCTCAAAAACCAAGTGCAGATTAGTTTTTATGCTGCTTTTATGCTTCAACACTTAATCAGAGTGTTGTTGTTTACATTTTATATATTCATGTTCTTGACACATGTTGACAAAATTACGCAAACTATTTAAATGTTCTGGAAGATTCTTTGGGCTAAATTGTCTGTTTATTTTTTTCTTTTTAGTTCTATGTTATGCATAGGGAAATTGGTCGGTTGCATTGTTCAGAAACTTGCAAATTAATCTCAAAGATCAATGTGAAGAATCATGATAAAATCAAGATTATGATTTTATTTTTTTAAAAATTGTGATACAATATTTTTGCTATATCGCTCACCCCTACAGTACATCATATATGCCTATTGTACAATGTATACAATGTCATTTGTCACTGGTATTGGATAATATTTTTGTTAAAACACCACTTGTCACTACTTGTTTAATGATGCCACATGTTGACATGGAAATATTTCCACCTTTTATGTTAAAGAGATGGTGTCATGATCTAGTAGTCACATTATGAGAAACGAACCCTCCAATGCAGTAAATACAGAATTCCTGTTTATTTTTGCTTTTTCATGTTGTCCTTCAGTTACACAGATGTCATGATATCTAAGTGTCATTAAAGTGCCATTAAACAGTAAACTGACAGAGAAATGTGCTTTGAGCCTCTAAATGTTTGAATGAAATTATCAACCTTTGGTCTCCGTATAGTACAATACAGTATAGATATAATACCATCAGATATAGTACTGTATCGATACTTTTACCTACTCCTATTTCTTCACTGTCAGTTTCTTTTGATGAATTGACTGCTCAGAATATAAACTGTCTAAAACCGGTGATAAATGCCTGCCAGAGGATGATGTCTTTCCGTTACTGGTCTGACTGACCGTCAATAATCTGGATGAGGGGAAGCCAATCCTCTGAGTGGAGATGATTATTTTAGTGATTACTTTTGTAGTTTTACCTCAGAATTAATTTACGGGACTAATTTATTATGAGAATTGTTATTGATTCCTAGTGCGTAGATTAATTTCTGTGGTGATCACATTGTTCCCCTGCATCAGACTAACCATATGCGTGTTTCTCAGGCCTGACTGAGTCTGTGCTGTTTAATCCATCGGTTAGACAGCATGACCCTGACATGTCTGTCCTTTTAATTTACTATATTGATCTCTCTGAGTATCTCATTATGGCTCCCACTGCTCTGTGTGTGTGTTATTATAGATGATTAACACTTGTGGCTTTGCAGCATCAAAATAAAAGCCTTCATTCTGGGAGATTAATTTCTACATCATGTTGTTGATGTAGTAGCATTAACTCTGCTGTTAGTTTGCGTTCAGATGATATCGGCCTCTTCGTTTGGTTTCATTGTTCACTTCCTGACACGAAGGCATCCACAGCAGCGTTGACAAATACTTGTCGACAGATTTGGCCAGACATCAAAGTTGGCTTTCAGTCTGCATCTGGAGGCAATTGAGATGAGGAGGTTTAATATGATGGCTCTCTTTTGGTAATGAAGCCGTCTGCCTGTTTGTGTGAAGTCGAGGCCTCCCACTCTCTTCCTGGTCTGTGCGTTCTACCGCCTTTAACTGTTAAAGCACATTCAGGGAAGACGTACAACCCTGTCCCCGTTGGACCTTCCCCGCTGTGCCAGTGTGGTCCTTTTACGAGGCAAGCTGTTCATTTGGGTCTGAAAATAGCGTGATGAGTGTTGTTGCAGGCGGAGGTGGTCATGCGATACCCAGGCTGCGTTGCGGAAGGGACGAGCCCCGCGGCCAGGACGCCATCATCTGCTTTTGTGGAGGGGAAAGTGGTGCCTCGGGTCAGCCATGACACAAACTCACATGTGTGTGTCTGTATTGGACTGCAAAATATGTTGAAAAAATATTGTTATCGCGACAGCAGAGTGTGCAATATTCATATGGCAAAGATGTGCAATCATTTCGTTTCTTTTTTTTTTTTAAATTAACATTCTGTTTTACACACTATTGGATACTAGAGTGGTTCTCTCTACCACTCTAACATGATAGTTTTTCTGTCAATAACTGATGTAATGCTACTGCTGCTGGTTTAATGCAAGTTATGAGCTAAAATATGTGCCACCAGAGACTGAATTTGGCTCATTTACTTCAATTTCTAGTGCTAAACTTGAATAATTGCATTAAAAAATTAACTTTGAATCACATAATCCAAATTTGTATTGTTTAACTTGAATCAATATTTGATCCTCACTGAAAATTCAATTTAAATTTCCGGGTACCCGGATGTCTGTCACAGTAAACTAAAATTAAATTTTAGAACTGAATTGGAAATGTGAGAACCAAATGTGAAAATATATAGAGTTGAATTTTCAGTGAGGATCATATCTGATTGTACCTGATTTAAATTCAGTTTTTTAAATACAATTATTCAAGTTTAACAATTCAAATTCAAAGATAAATGATTAAAATTCAGCTTCTGATGGCACATATTTCAGCCCATACCAAGTTTACACGTTATTAATGTTGAAAAGATGTATTTTCAGAGCACAGCTTTGTCCAAGACCTGAACACTTATATTTAAAGATTTGATTTTTATATGCAGTATTTACCAAACTAGGCAAACAATGGAATATAGTTTAGTTAAAGTTCTTCTGTGGTTGTACTCTGCTACTTTAGTTATTATGAGATACATCTATGTCATTTAGACATTATTATATATGAATAAAAGACCAAATATTGAACTGTGTTTGTGTCTGAAGGTCTATGGTAACAGCATTATCAGGTTCTACCACAGAATTGTGTCAATGATTGTAGCAATATATTATTTTGTCTTAAATAATAAATAATTGAGTCAGCATACAATCAACAGACTCATTTTGCTATTGCTAAGGAACATTTTTCCTAATAGATGAAATTTGTATTTCTTTAGATGAACAAGAAATATTGCAATACTATTGTTATCACAACGCTGTACTTCCATATCGCAAGTTTTGCCAATATCGTGCAGCCCTAGTTTATATCACAGGCAAAAAGCCTTGAAATCCTTCTGTGACACGGCTTTGTCTTGACGTTCTGATGTGATCCACAGTGTCGGTTCATGCATGTAATTGAATAACGGGGAATAGATCTGAGAGGCAAGACCCAGTGATGACTGCTCGTAAAAGTTTTATTATATTACTGTGAGCATGTGAGAAGTCTGCTTGTTGCTGTTGAATACACTTGAGCTAAACTCAATAAATCTGACAGTTTGTCTTCTCAAAGAAAATTGTCTGATGATCAAAGATGGTTTGATTTGTGTAGTACTCATTCAGTAATATCAGAAACAAAACAAAAAGACTTGAGTCATGTGCAAATGTCTATTGAGCAGAAAATACCACAAAATAATGCGTCATGACACTGGAAAAACCTGCATTGCTAAACTGTGATTTAAGAATACAAGGAGTTTCACATAAAAATGATTTTTTTTTTTTTTAAATTATGAGGGGATTTTATAACAGTGCAGACAACTAATTAAAGTTGCAAGCAGTAACAACTGGGCCTCAGTATCTCTGTCTGTGTGTGGTTGTAGTCAAGGGATTTTGTGACGGGAATATCTGTGGGCTGCTTATGCTTAAGCTCAAAGCAGTTAAATAGCATTTCCAGTATCCACTTATTATCTATCATTGCCTGATGAAACAATGAGCGGGAAAAATACAGCAAAAATGATATATTTAGATCAAAATCTCAGACATTGAATAGGATGCAGGGTACTAACGCTGGAGTAAATTCACTTGCAATGTCATGGTTTTAACAATCCAAAATGCATTAAAATAACACTTAACATAAGAAAGTCAACGATAAAGATGACGAGACAGAACAGTAAACGACATGAGCGTAACAGTCTCACCAGTGGAGATAACTTGACGCATAAACTGAACCGTCTCCATTATGACTTACTGCAGGGTCAGACGGTCATTTATGGACGTCTGCAGCTGAACATGATCTGTTTTAAGTCAGACATCCTGACTTTACAACAGTATCAAAACCCTTTACAGTAAGTTCTGCAGGTTAAAGTGAAGGATCTGAACAGTTTTAGTGCTGACAGACTCTTAAGAGATGCTATAAACAGACTTATACAGTGATGGAAAAATTACTAGACCACCCTGTGTTTTCTTCAATTTCTTGTTCATTTTACAACTAAAGGTACAGTACATTTGTTTGGATAAATATAATGATAAGAGCAAAAATAGCTCATAAGAGTATAATTTCAGAGCTGCTATCTAGCCATTTTCCATGGTTTTCTTGATAATAATCAAATCACATAAGTTCTTACATAAATATCTATGACATTGTACTGACAAAAACAGTGCTTTTAGGCATTCCAAAAAAAAATGTATTAGAATGCACTTAAAACTATAGATTTGATGGTGTTACTAGAAAACATTAAGTGCAGTCATCTCATTTGTAGATATAGTTGAATGTGTGAATAAATGTAAGTTAAACGGATTTAAATTGATATGTTTTAGTTTTGACCACACCTCTTTTCTTTTGAGTTTCGGAGCTTATCGGACAGGATACAACTCAAAGTGTTCTAAGCAGCTGACGGCTATTGACAATTGTTTGTTTTAATTGTGAGAGGATTGTTTTGTTTTATCATCCGAAAGGTTCTTTTGTTTAACTGTCCACCAGTTCCGTCGACTTGTGCCACTTAGCTAGTTGTTCGCTAGCTTACTTGCTACTTTTTTCAGTGGGGGGTGCGGGGGGGACTGTAAGCCCAGATAAGTTGAGTCTACTTTAAAAAATTGAGAAAAGTGATTGCCTTAAAAAAAAAAAAAACAATGATTAATGAAGTTTTTAAGTACATTTAACTTACAATTTTAGTTCAGTGTAAGTTAAATGTACTTTAAAAGTCCATTAAACATTACTTAATTTTTTTACCTCAACCACTTTTCTCAATTTTTACACGTAAACTCAAGTTATCCAGGCTTACAGTGGATACCCAGTGTGAAAGGAGGCGCTGGGCTGTAGGTGACTCTCCAAATATAATGGATAACATTAGACACACTCTCTACTTTTACTTAAAAGCTAGCATAACAAAGGTTGTCTAGTGTTCTCCATGATTACTTTATTATAACTGCTGTAGACTTAAATATTAAAACGGAAGACACATTGATAACTTATTGATCAAGTATGGGAACATTTGAATATTCAGGTCCTATCCCTTTTTTATTTTGTTTGTTTTTCTTTCTTTTTTTTGGCAAAGCTTAACCTAATATTAATGATGTGCTGATGTACTGTCTGAACATCAGTCAAAAAGGGCTGTTAGTAAATAATATGCCATTTCATCTGGCGTGTACTAGTAGAGATTTTTCCATAAATGTGTGTCTCTGTGTTTGTGCTTATTGAAAGATAATAAAATGAAGAGCTGAAAGGTTTTAAGACTGTTAACCTACTTTTATGCTGTATGTAATCTAGTATAGTAAATATGTCTGGTTATCCTTAATCTTAAAAAAAAAGGTGGATAAATAACAACATAAATAACATTGATATAGACATCAGTTATTCATCAAACCATCAGTGCATGTGTAATGGAAACCAAATGTATTTATTTGACCTTTATTTACCCATTTAAGTCAATTCAAAACCAATTCTCCTTTACAATGGTGGTCTGGCCAAGAGGCACAAAGACAGGACAAACAAACCATGATAAGGGAGGTGTCCACTTCAAACTATATTAAACCATTCATAACAGTGACATGTATAAAATGAAAATAGCTCAAAGCAGGTGCAACAAAATTGACTCTATAGCTTTAAAAGAAGAGAGTGGAATAAATGATCTGTGTTGTAGTGTGTGTTGCAAATGATTCCAGTCAGAAGCCACAGAAGACTGAAATAATGATCGACCAAAGCTAGTGCAGACCTTGGAGATGCTTTAAAGCAGCAAGATTGAAGAGCACGATGGATGTTATGGATGTTGAGTAATGAGCAAACATAGGCAGAGGTAATCCCTTTTTGGTTTTTTTTTTGTTTTGTTTTTTATAGGGCGTGCTATTGAACAGTTTCTAGTAAAACATCAACATTTGGGGCATGCAATGACAAATCCATCTAGAATCACAGGGCTTGAATCCAAATATGAAGACAGGACTAACAAGCACCGAGTAAACCAATCACAGATAAGATGGATTTTGTCCATTTTTTTCCCTCCATATTCAAGTTTTGTTCCATAAACGGTGACTACGTTTGGGCCAAACAGAGCAGACAGAACACTGGCATCCCAAACCTCATCCAACTCTGTGTTTTCCTCTGTCACACTAAACATTGTGTACATATCTAACCCTAACCCTAACGTGATCAAGAACCAACAAATCAACTGATGAATTCTTTGGCAACCCATATAAGAATAGATTTGAATTGATTTAAGTGATTAATTGTTGCAACCCTACTATTAGGATCCACAAATACACAAATAAATGTACCAAAGAAAAATAAAAGTGGGTTCAGCAAAATATGATTCCTTTAAAAATAGTGTAATGTCTAATTCAATCCTTATTTTTGAATCAAGTAAATGCACAACAACAGTTGTAAAGAGATTGCGGACTTGGAACTGACTTTGACTTACGGCAAAAAGAAGTCTATGGTATAATGCATTGTGAAACAACCGCTCCCCAGACTTGTGATTAGTCTGGTATAAAATAGATGGTGCATATTTCACAGCGACTGGCCCGATTCCACACCTTTTTTCTCAGTATTAAATTAGAGCTGTACAATATATTGTTTTAGCATCGTTATCGTAAATGTACGTGTGCACAAGTCATACGAGGCAAATAAACTCATCTGGTAGCCGACACACACTGCATACAGCGATCCACCAATCACAATCATTCTAATTCCGTTTGGAGTGAGTCGCTGGTAACAACATTGAAAAATAAGCAACGAGCAACAAAAAAAATGACCGAAAATGAAGAATTGGTGCCAAAAAAGAAAAGCAACATCAATTATCAGTAATTATTTTGGCTACAAGCAGGTTGACTTGAAACGCATGTTCTGTGTCAACAGTGCATTGCAATTGTTGCCACAATAAGAAGTAACGCAACTAATTTGTTTGACCTTTTACATGTACACCACACTGCTATTATATCTCCATGAGTATTTTTTCATATCACAATATATATCGCAGGGTTAAAAAACATCACAATGTCAGTTTTTTTTCCAATATCGTGCAGCCCTATATTGAATACACTGAAAAAACTGGATGGCTGGCCAGGCTACCATTTTGATAACTTTCCATCACTAATGCAGTTTTGATGATCCAGAAAGATCTGAACTCAAACACTCTCCATGAATATCCCTTTTTTTTTTTTTTTCCTTTTGAATGGTTTTGGTCAAAATAATATTTTCTTCTTACAAAATAATTCCACAGAATCATCACTGCTTTTAATTTTGCAACCACATTCTCATTTTCTGTGTTTTTGTTCTGCTGTTCCTCACTCATCATCTTGCTTGTGTTGGGAGTTCATGTGTCTGATTTCACGTTGCATGTCTTTGACTGATTGGACCGTTGCACACTGCTGACACCATCAGTTGTGCAGCTCTACCAGTAACATAACAAGACGATGTAGAATCTGTCACGCTAAATGGTTTCAGATATTAAAACCATGGTAGTCCCTGGCCTTCATACTTCAAGAGCAGGAAGATTTTTATAATCCCAACAGGCAGCACAGCGACGTGAGATCTCCCCTCATTTAGTCTGATCCCTCCTGGAGCGCGCACAGAGCTATTTTCAATCACTGCGGTTAAAGAGAAAATCCAACACAAAATACAATTCATCTCACTCGCTTCAGCTCATATTTGTAAATTGTGTTGTTTTTCAGCCTCAAAGAGTTGTGATTAAACTTGTCATCATGGAAATTGAGACTAAAAGTAAATGGAGCAGTGAATGGACGATTAGCTGAAATGAAAATAAAAATGACAAACGTTCAAAGATACACGAAGACAAATACCAACATAAACTAGGCTTTAGGTAATGGTTGTTAATGGTTCATTTCACCACTTTCAGCTTCTATAAATAAAGGCTTTCCTCTAAAAGCTTGAAAATCAAATAAAACATGAATAGAATGAGTAAGTACCTCCAAATAAACATAAAATTATAGCTACTTATGCACTCACATTATTAAACAGAAATCAGAAACTGACACACTGAATAAAGATGAGAACTAATGGTAATGTCAAGACTATAATAACCAGTAAAAGTAGCTACTTACCATTTCAGGCGATAAAATGTCATAAAGAACAGTGCATGATAAGTACCCGGAACCAAACATGCCATATTCTGACTATATGTGATTTAAGTTGATTTAAAAAGTGGGGAGTTTACACCTTTTTAAAGCTCAAACTGATGCTTTCTTAGAAATTCTTGCAAAAACATTGAGTAATAAATTGATAATTGAAGCTGATGACATAACTTATTGAGTTTTATATCCTAATATTTTGATTTGGGTTTTTTTTTCAAATATAACATGAAATACCAAAAAAAACCAAGAAAGTTTAATGTAAAAAGAAAAGAAAAAAATTTGAAAATGAGTGGGATGAAGTTTAACCTACTTCTGCCCACTTGCACCAGTCTTCTACCCACCCTAAATTCCTATGTCAGATCCCACAAATAACTCAACAAATCCTACACATATCAGACTAAATTATGACTAAGCACAAATACAAAAATGTTGTACACATTAGGGCTGCATGATATTGGCAAAACTTGCGATATGGGTGTACAGCATTGCAAAATGATAATATTGTGACATTTCTTGTTCAGTTAAAGAAATATCAATATTATCTACTAAGAAAAATGTTCCATAACAATGTTAAAATGAGAAAATTGTTTGTATCCTGAGTCAATTATTTATTTTTTTAAGACAAAATACTAATACTGTACTACTACAATTGGTGACAAAATTCTGTGGTAGAACCTGGAGATGCTGTTACCATAGACCTTCACACACAAACATAGTCAAATATTTGATCATTTTATTCACATATAAAAATGTGTAAATGACATGGATATATGTCAAAATAACTAAAGTGTCAGAGTACAATCATGTAAGAGCTTTAACTAAACTGTATTCCATTGTTTACCTAGTTTGGTAAATACTGCATATATAAATAAAACCTTTAAATACAAGTGTTCAGGCCTTAGACAAAGTTGTGCACTGAAAATATTCACATCCTTTCAACATTAGTAACATGTAAACTTACATTCAATCAGCAGCAGTAGCATTATTTCAGTTTATGTACTACAAAAACTATCACGTTAGAGTGATAGAGAAAACCACTCTGGTACAACATGGTGTTTAAAACAGAAAGATGATGGAAAAAAAAAAATATTGCACGTCTTTGTGATATGAATGAATAAATGAATTTTTATTACTGTGTCTTGCATATGAATATCCCCAGCTCTTACATGGGCTTATAAGACACCAAAAATATAACCGAAAATACCAGACAGTAGGTACAGTAGATATACACATGACAATGTACTGACCTATTTAAACAAACACATCTGACACTTTTTCCAGGCTTTACAAACAAATAATGCTAATTTGTATACATTTGAACTGAACAATAATTTCCATCTTGTCATCTTCAGTGCTCTAGAACATATCATTAATCAAAGAGGCTTTCAGTTCATCATATAGAACATGCGAATATTGCACACTCCATTATCATAATATTTTTTTTTCAATATATTGTGGAGCCCTAATATATATTAAAATAAAGTCTGTCCCTTTCATAGCAGTAATACACATCAAAAACAAAAATAAACTCTGTTCATTTCATAACAATAATACATATCAAAAATAAACTCTAAAAATAAATAAATAAACATAGTAAGTACATTTTAATAACCAAACCTCTCATTTCTGCTCTAGCTTTTAAAGGCTCGTGTGGATTTCACCTTAAATGGAAATGGCTGAATAACCATGCTGTTCAAGGTGAATTTTTGCCTTTAAATGTACCGCTAGTTGAAGATATCAAAGGAGACAGATGTAAATATAACTGTCACCGAGACTTATATGATATGTGTAGGACTAGCAGAACAGCAGCGCTCTTCATCCTCCTTGTATTTCTGTCTGAGATCCGGGTTTAGGCTGTAATGCTATCGCCGGGGCTTGTTTCTTCTTCAGTATTTTATGGGCTTTTATTGGCTGTAATGAATCACTGTGATCTCTGGTCTCTGCAGTGGCTCCAGCTGCTTCAAACTGTAGACCAGATACAGATGTAGAGGGAAAATGATGCTCACTGGAGTGTATAGGTAGGCATTTATTTAAGATTTAGATATGGTGAGCGATAGCCACAACAGGAAGCAAAGTCACTACTGTTTGACTGACAAAAACAGCAGAAATACAGATTTAATTAAAAAAAAAATTTTGATCATGATAAAGGTGCTGCATCATCTGTGGTGAATGAAAAAGGCTTGTTTGAATCAGGATTTAGTTCATTTTCCACATTTTATGAAATTTGGCTTGGGTTTTACCTCTTGCTGCATTTAGAAAACCATTAATAAACATTAAGCATGCTTAAAAGATAGTAACACAACAACAGAGGATAAAGATAAGCACACTTAAAACCTAAAATCTAAGCATACAATTAAAAAAACAGGGGAAGGATGAGTCAGTGATGTCACCCATTGGTTGGTGAACCTGAAGCAGGACTGGGAGATGATTCAGTATTTTTCCTCATGACCTTCTCCAACGTGTCTGCTATGTGATGTCGGTAGGGCTGCACCATATTGGAAAAACTGACATGATTTTTTTCAACCCTGCGATACATATTGTGATTTTCTCCTTTGTTTTTAGTGATTTTGTTTGTTTGTTTGTTTTCTTTGATTTTTCTCTTCATTTAAGGTTATTTTCTTCTTTTTTTTGGTGATGTTCTTTGTTTTCTCAGATGTTTTCCTTTGTTTTTTCTGATATTCTTTGTTTTTGGTCATTTTTATCTTCATTTTTGGTGATTTTCTTCCTTGTTTTTAGTAATTTTCTTCATGTTCTGTTATTTTCTTCTTCATTTTCAGCAATTTTCTCTTGTCTGTTGCTCATTTTTCAATGTTGTTACCAGCAACTGTGTCGGGTACCCTCAAAACTAGATGAGAACACTGAGTTTATTTGCCTCCTACACTGCAGGATCTGTGATGTGACTATTGCTCACATGTACATTGCAATGACGATGCTCACATGATATATTATGCAGTTCTAGGTGTTGGTTCTGGTGGTCTGATGGGAGACATACAAGGATCGAGTTAGGGAGTGTAAATCACATTATTGGATAATAAAGATACTATAAAAACATTAACTACCATTGCAATAATGAACACCACCAAGCTAGACTATCTGGTGGTGAAAAGATCACATGATGACCTTTAGAGGTAGACTTATAATCCACGATCTTAATCACATCATCATCATGTTCTTGCATCTGGTTAAACTATACATTTTCCTCTGGTTTTTGAAGGCGGAGCTTGTGGATGTTGGCTTTTTGCTACTGTCGTCTGACTAGAAACATAGCATTTTTTCATAATTTGAGACCAACATACAACAAAATTGACTCCATATGCAGTAAACACCATTACACGTCACACATTATTGTTTACATACAGCTGCAGAGATTGCCTAATTTGTTCTGCTGGAGTTTTATAATGAATCAAAAACCTTTTAACACTAGAAGCATCGGTGTAAATCAGACTCGATGTATGTCTGAATCCAGAAGTCGGACCTGTAGGTGATGGGTAATTCTTCACCAAAACAAAAAGTTAGACAAACTTTGCTGAACCAATCTGTTTCCCATGGACAGATGCTAAAATATTGTCGATTCAAACAAACTCAGTAACCTAGTGTCTGTAATGTTACAAAATCATAGATAAGTACAACATTCTAAACTACAGAATTATGCAACTAAACAAGCATTTGGCTGCCATTGTAACAGGCCGCTTAGATGTCTTCATGTTTTCTTTGCAATAAAAGTGTCAGAAAATGTCTTTTTTGCTAATTATTTTGCACCTTTGTTTCCAGGAAGAATTTAACTTTCAATATTCTGACCATTAATTACCTCCACCCAGGAGGTTATGTTTCTGCCGGCGTTTGTCTGTTAGCAACTTTACGCAAAAACTACTGGACGGATTTGGATGAAAATTTCAGGATGAGATGGAAATGACACAAGGAACAATTGATTAGATTTTGGGAGTGATCCCGTCCAAATGTAATAATTCGGTTTGAGTGGTGCTAGGTACAGTCTCCTCTCTCTCCTCCATGTGGGTGTGGGAGGGGCTACCTGCACTTCACTGATCTGTGTGTGTGTATGCGACAGGGGGAGGGGGGAACTATCATGCTTGGCAGAGGTCTGTGCTCTTTAAGTACTTTTCTGGTTATCATTATTCTAAATAATAAATGCTTAAAACAGTATGTTTTAGTAAAAATGTAAAAAACAGACTTGAAGTTTTTATCATATTTATTATCAGAAATAGCTGTAAATGTCCATAACTAAACTTTTTGAAATTGAAAAAATAAACTTTCACCTATTTTACATCTGCTCAGGCAGATCAGATTTTGGTCTTAAACATTCAGTATTCATACTATGGCTTCATATTTTTTGTTTTTTCCAGGTGTTTTTTTCAGCCTGTGTGGCAGTCTCTGAAACAGTTCTCTTCTACTTGTAATAGAGTCCCACAATGTTACCGTAGAGTGTTATATAGTGTCGGGAAGGTCAGGATGTCAGTTTTCCGATGGCAGTCAAATTTTGTAGATAGCACAAACAGTTCAGGAGTAACAGTAATCTGAATACTGTAAAGTACAAAATGGAGCACTGGAGAGATTATTGTTAAAGGGTTAAGTAAACATCAATATGAATGTCTGCTACACTTTTATATGGCAGTCAGTTATAGTGAAGAAAAAAAATATATATATAATTTTTTAAAATTTATTTATTTTTCCTTCAGTTCAGATAACTAGAAAACAATTCATTAAAATCAAAAAAAGAATTAAGCTGTCATTTTGGCCGTATCATACACACAGAACAGAGCATGGACGCTGGTACTTTATTCTAGTGCGACTGATGTCTGTGTTGTCTTCAACCACATTCATAACTTTACTTATATCCAGTTGCAGTGCCTGCTGTGTGAAGCAAGTGACACATCTGTTTGTGCTTTTCCATGTGTTTTTTTTTTCTAGTAAATGTAAAACAGGCCTGAAGGAATTTGCTCATATACTTTGTAGCTTTTTTTTTTGTCTTGTAACTATTCAACACCACCCTCATCTGGGGTCAGAATAGTTTCACGAACATGGCTAATAATTTTAAAATACTTCAGTTCATGACAGCTGAATTAAGAATTAAATAAAGAAAATATATTTTTATTGGTTTGACACATGGTTGTGATATAGTGAAAGTGATTTGATGATAATTCTGTCATTTCCCAAATAAGTCACATCTGCAAAAAGAACATCAATCATCAATGAAGCATATTTCTTTCTTTTTTTTTTTTTTTTTTTAAGATATATTGAGTAGAGTTGGTCTCACATCAGCTCAGTTTAACATATAAGGACCCAATGTGACATTTGTGGCATTTCCAAAATTATTTTTTCTCTTTAACTGTCATTAAGTAATTGTTGTAATATTATCTTCTGTATTTTTTGTTTTTTCAGTAAAAATTGGGTATTTTACAACATTAAATTTACCTATCATGTAGATGTTCATAAAATATTTAAGTAAAGTTGAGAATTCTTATATCAAAAACAGAGAAAACTGAAGAAAAAGGGAGTTTTTTAGCAACATATATTATTAACCTCAATATAAACCCAGTGTTTCCATCCACTGTCATTGATCCGACTCCATGGGTTTTACTGGTGAATCAATTTTGTAGAAGGTGACGGTGAAAAAATGTTAAATATCGAGAAAATTTTAATTGGAAACTGACACAGAAGTTGTGTTGGGTTTTTATGGGTTAAAAGCTCCATGATGCACTGACTAAAATGAGCATTTCTCTCAAAACGGTGGCTACTAATCCAAACACATGGACTTTACTCGATATACGTCACATATCTGATGGTGTGTGAATTAGTTTTGCAGCCTAACAATGGATCACTGACAATATATTTCGTACTCTAGATTTAGCATAACAGCTGTCGGCTACATAATTAAAGAAGAAAAACAGATAGACACCCCTAGAGAAGGTAAAGAGTGCTATCGCTGGAGTTACGAAAAGACAATCCATCAAAAACCTGTCAAAGTTAGAAAGACTGATGCGTGGAGTTATAAGTGGATGTTTCTCCAAAGAATAAAAGTTTCACTCAATAGAACATTTCCATGTCTGTGTCGTCATCTCAGACACTTGGCAAGACCATCTCCAGCCTTCAGAGTGGGAGATATATTAGTTGGGATATTTATTTCTCAACACCAATAACATCACATTGAGAGATGTAACTATTAATGATTATATTTAGACTCACACTTTATAGTCTGATGCAATTGTAACTGTTTTCCCAATGACTCAGCTCACACTGTCAGATGGATTAGTTTAACAAGAAGCCAAGTTCAGCTGTTTTTCCTGACTTTTTTTGGATGTAGTGTTTAGGTTTGGCTTAACAGAAAACATCCTTAACTCATAAAGACCCAAACATCCACCAGCGACCAAAACCATCTACTGATCTATAATGTATAATACCTGTTAATCCAGTAATCCTATCAATACTTGTAAATAAATAGTGTAAAATACCGTTTGTCGTCTTTTCATGGTCATCAGATACAACCCATTGGATGTTACCATGGAAACACTCTTATCTTCTACAACAGTGATTCACCATCAATGACAGTGTACATGGCAACTGATATAGTGTTTTGATCACTTCTACTTATTAATGCATTTGCTGTGCGATTAGTTTCTTGTTCAGATAAAAAGTTTTGTTTTTCTTCTGCCTGAAACAAATAAATTAATGAATGAAAATGAGTGAATGAATGAATGTTCTTTTTTTCTGATCTATTTATTGGTATAACATTACTGTGACCCACACATATCGTGAGGTTAGTGTGTTTATTTAAGTCTCTTCACAGTACTATTTTAACATTAATCTAAATTAAAGTGTTAGGGTTTAGTCTGCATTAACTTGGAGAGTTTGTTGTTTTGCTGAAAAATTATGAGGAAGAGTGACTGGAAATCCATGAACTGCAGATCTGACTTCTGAATTCCAACATGAAGTGAGTCTGATTCACACAAATGTTTAAGAAGTTAAGAGTGAAACCAAAAGTGATTCATTATAAGACAAAGACAGGACAAAATAAGCAGCTGTTTTTTTGTTTTTGGTTTTTTTTTTTACACAAAATAGAGGATGTGTTTGTTGTTATTTGGATATTGTTAAAATATTGTAATAACAAGAGTCCATAATGATGTAAAAATGCAGGGTTTCTAGTCAGATAATGACAACAAAAAGCAATCACACATAAGCTTAATATCCAGAAATGAGAAAACTAGAGGAAAACTTGTTCTAGTTGAGTTGTAACTTGCCTGCGTTTTTATAAGTGATGAGAAAATTGCGATTCGTACAGATAAATTGAAGAACTCAGGACTGAACAGAAGGATTTTCATGGTAGTTTGAGTTTTTAACATACAGCCTTGTGATGTTTCCATAGAAATCGAATATTTCTTCAACTGACCTTTTGATTTGTTTTGGTTTCTGGAGTGTCTTTTACCATCAGATGTTCTTCATTTGTGTATCAGATGTATCAGATGTTCTTCATTTATATGTTACTTGAGAAAACTGGGATTGTGTCATCATTAAATTAAATACAGCTTATTAAATTTGTGAAGCAACCATTTCATGAAGGTTTTGGCCCATTTTTGACACACATGAAAAACCATGATGGATTTAAAAGTCACAATTATGACAAATGTTGAGTTTTTCCTGTTTATACTGTGATCTAATACTTGTTTCAAAGCTGTAGAAATGAGTCCACGGGCTGTTATCATAGAGATAAACAGTCATTTGCTCAGAAATGGAGCTAACATCAATAAAAAATTGCTCCCAGTAAAACGCACAGTAATACTGACTCCATGTAAGCTAATGGAAATCTTACATATTTAATATAATGTAATTTAGAGCAGCACAATATATTGTTTGAACATCGCAATGTGTACAGAGTAGTTACATCACAGGTTTCCTTAAGCAGACCAGTGAGTCGCTGGTAACAACATTGAAAAATGAGCAATGAACAAGAGAAAATCACAGAAAATTAGGAAGAAAATAGTTGAAAATGAAGAAGAAAACAACCAAAAATGAAGAAGTATATCACTGAAAACAAAGAAGAAAATAACTAAAAATGAAGATGAAAATTACTGCAAACAAACATGAAAATCACAGAAAATGAAGACAAAAATCACAAAAAACAAAGAAGAAAATCCCTGAAAACGAAGAAGAAAATCACCGAAAATGCAAGAGAAAATCGCAGAAAATAAAGAAGAAAATCGCAGAAAACAAAAAAGAGAAAATCACCGAAAACAAAGACTTCTTGCCAAAAAGAAAAGCGCTTATCTGGAATTATTTCAGCTACAGAAAGATTAAACTGAAACACATGTTCTATGTTGACAGTGTCTTCCACCTGTTGACACAGCCAGAGGGAACACAATAATGTATTTGACCATTTACATCCACACCACAGCTGTTATATTCTCCTGAGGATTTTTTCAAATCGCAATATATATCGCAGGGTTAAAAAAAATCACAATGTCAGTTTTTTCTAGTATGGTGTAGCTCTAATGTAATTGGTTATATTTAATGACAGGCTGTTCAACAGTGTTAAAGGCAGGTCTGGGGGTTTGTCCTTACTCCACGGTGGTGCTGACGTGTCCGCCCAAGCACCACCTCTCCCCCTCCGGACCAACGGTAAACAAGTGTGTTTCCAATTATCCTTCCGAGTCAGCTGACTGGTATAGTTGCTTAAAGGTGTCTGTGCCGTCAGGTCTTTGTATCTGTGTTGTTGAGCTCAAGGGGAGGGCGCTGGGTGAGCTGAAATGTGCATTAGTTTAACTGGGTCTGTAAAGATGGTAAGGCCCTTTTTAATTGGCAGCACAGATTGCCTCAGTCATTACAGAAACTGGTTTAGTTTTACTTTAGTGAGGCCAGATGCCGGGTGAGTGCTCCTCATGAGACTCGCCGTAGAGTCAGGCAGCAGTTATAGGGAATCTATAGATGGGTGTGTGGCTCACAAACAAGCAAACAAAACCAAAGTGCATGCCAGCTTGTAAAGGCAGGGGCTGGGTGTAAATTCTTCTCACAAGTGTGGTTGTGCAGTAAAATAGAAAAATATACCATGATGCTGCTGTTAAATTCTTTAATGGCAAGTTAAAGTGAATATTCTAAGCATGAGAGAAGACCTGTCCACGTCAGTTTGTCCTCATACACTATGTAAACAGTAAACTGTTAGATGTTACTTACGCTGGGTCTTAAAAAGTCTAAAGCTGGATTTATAGTCGCGCAGACGTCATGCATCACTACCTATGCCGTCACTTCAGACAGTGACGCATTGGCCCGCAGGGCCTTGACATGCACCTCCTCCAGATTTTAACCATGTGATGCAGAGGCAACACAGAGACATTGCCTCCTGATTGGTCAATTTATGATCATGTGACACCAGGACTATACAGAACAAATGTTATGGGGCTATACAAGCTGTTGTATATGCCGATCCAGAGCATCCCAAAAATGCTCAATGGGTGACATGTCTGGTGAGTATGCTGGCCATGCAAGAACTGGGATG
>JAPTGZ010000016.1:20621497-20637820 GCA_029814645.1 Fowleria isostigma | reverse complement strand
TATTTACTTGTCATTACTCTTTATAATTATTTTCAGTCACAGTTTGGTTCTGATTTGTTATTGTTTTCTCATAAATTTACAACTTTAATCAGTTTTTGCCTCACACATTTGTAACGTTATTATCTTAGTGTATTTGAGTATTTTTTAATACATATCTACCCCTTTATTAAAGAATATCAAGGGGTTTTGTAAACTTTTGTGTATATTCTTTTGAGTGTATATTTGAGTATTTTAAATATGACTTTTTTTCTCATGGAATATCCATGCTTTGTCTCTTGTAAATATACAATTTATCTTACAAATGTACAGCTTTAGAATCTCAGAGTGTATCTGAACTTTTTCTTCCCAAATTTACCAATTTAATCAATGATTTGTGGATTTATTTTTTCAATGTGTAATTTTTTCCGTGAAAATGTGTCTCTGTGTTTGAGGAAAGTATAAACGTTCCTTAACACTTCTTTGTTCACAGATGTGTATATTTCATAAACTATCTCCAGTACAGTACTAATGTAGCAGTGACAATGAGCACAAGATGGTGCTGTTTATAAACACATATCAGACATTTGTTTTGACCATAAGCTTAAATTAAACACAGTGGGGAAGTGAGTTATAATTATAGAAGCATGTTTGTTTTGAAGCTCCCACATGAAACCAAATGTGAGTTCATATGAAGAGACTGATGTGTCATGAAAAATCCCAGTTAGCTTATAACCATCCACATAATCACACGCCTCCATGGACTGAAGACACTACAAAGTCATGTTTGTATGTATGTGTACTTCTGTAAGTGAGTCCCATGAGCATTTAATGGTTTGTGGCTTAGTCTCTCCAACTAGTGTTTTTATAAAAGCAGATGACAGCATGATTAATGCACTGGATCTGTGGCGAGGTAGGGGGAGTGTCAGAGATTGGAACGTATCTTTCATTCCTTAAATCATAGCTACAAGACAATAAGTATACAGATAACCTCAACTGTGCCTTGTTTTAATGTTTTTTCCTTTTGTTTTGTTTTCACCCTTTTTTCATTGTATTTTATGTCTTTTGTTGATGCTGTTACTCCTGCCTAGAGCCTTATACTGTACAAATTTTTTTTTTTTTTTGCTTAAATCATCAAATACTCAATTTCTTTTTTTGAAAAACAAAACAAACACTTAAAGCAATTTTTTTAACCCATAAAGACCCAAACATCCATCTGTCCAACAGCATCTACTGATATAAACTGTTTAATACTTGTTGATCCATTAATCAATAAGTGTAAATAATTGGTATAAAATACAGTTTGTCATCTTTTCATGGTCATCAGATATGACCCATTTGGATGTTCAGAGGTTCCGTAGTGAACGTGGAAACACCGTCATCTTCTACAACATTAATTCACCAGTAAAACCCATGGAGTTGGATCAATGACAGTGGATGAAAACACTTGGGTTGAGTTCAGTTACTGATAGGTTTTACTAAAAAGAGTCACACTTTGTTCAGTTTTCTCAATTTTTGATAATAATAGCCCTCAACTTTAATCTGCGCTTTTATGGACGTGAACATGATTAGTATTTTAAATGTTGGAAAATACCAGGTATTCCCTGAAAAAAGAAAAACACAAAATTCAGACATATGTCAGATATATGACACATGTATTACATTGATCGTGATAAACCACTTAAAGATGATTAAATATAGGGAAAAATTCAGTTGGGAACTGACACAAATGTCACACTGTGTCCTTATAGGTTAAATAAAGCAAACTACCTGATTTACACTAAAAGATGCAAAATACAGAGCATAACATTAGAATAAATGGTGATAAATCAGTTAAAAAGGTTAAAAATACAGAAAAAATCATTTGGAGACTGGCACAAAAGTAGCACTTGGTCTTTCTGGGTTAAGAAGATGACTATGATTATGTATAATACTGACACATTGAAAATGGGCATAAGATGGTGCTATTCATGTCAGACCTTTGTTCATTAAAAGCCACAAGTTCTAATTCGACTCACACATGAAGCAATTTATAATTTTAGAAACATGTTTGTTTAGAAGCTCCAACATAAAAACACATGTTAGCTTATGATCCAATCCGGAATGGTGGACTGAAATACTTAAAAACACAAGCTTCATTTAGTGGAAGGGGCTTCAGTTCATGTGGAATTTGGCACTTCTTAGAGTTAGTTTTCAATCACTTCACATTGTAATTAGTCCCAGTTGGAGGACACATTTCTCTGCCTCACCAGTAGGGGTTCCCAGTTCAGCCATCTGATCGAACACACACCCCTTCAACCACCAAAAAAGGCCTGACAGAGCAGCTGCAGGACTCCAGCTAAGAATAACCCAGACCTTGTGAGGGGATTCAGTTACCTTGAAGCCCCCCTGTGCGGTGTTCTGACCTATACCCATGTGAGGCACCAATAACACTGGGGGTGGGATGCGTTGTCCGTTCCCCCTCGCCCTGCCCTGTCCTGTGCTGCCTTGGCTTAGCTGGTTCCTCTCCTGTGCTGCTTTAATTCGCCTATCCGTCCCCAGACCCCCCTCTGCAATGCTGCCGCTGTGGCAGCTCCAAATTCTCCAAAAACTGTAAAGTCTGATTCTCATTTCCTTCAGTTTTTCTTGAAGACGCTCAACCTGAGGATCAATGGGCCAAGAAACAAGAATCTGAACTGGAAATGGAATATTTCAACAATTGGGAATTTTTTTTTATTTTTAGTGGATACTGATTGGATTTAGTGAAGGTGTGAGTGTCCAGTCGGTTCTGCATGAGGAGGCTTTGCCCCCATCTCCAAAGACTACACCTGAAATAGTCTCCATATCACCATGGCTGAAGGTAGGACTGAGAACAACTGGAATCTGACAGATCTGGTCTTCACTACAGCTTAGAAGTCCTCGACTTAGCAGACTAAATAAGTGGAGATGTTTTGATGTAGTGCATCTTCATGGGGATATGTGTTGAAAGTACAGTGCTATAAATACAGGATATCATGTGGCCACAGTGTTACCACTGCTATCTTGTGACAGGAGACGTGAGTGGTGCTTGGGCTTAGGGTTTGGAACAAACTATTTTGCAGTTTTATATAAATTAATAAGCTTTATTTTATAGTTTAATGGCTGATGAAGCATTTGAGTTTGAAGGAAAACTCACTTTAACATAAAACTCAGATGGTTTTTCGTCAAAAACTAGTGGTGAAATAGTGATACCAGCTGGTCATCCTGAATAAATAATTTTCTAAAGTGGAGCTTCTGAGATTTCTTCTAGCCTGGTGTTTGTTTTTGAGGAATCCATTCATATGTCAGACGTGCTCTGACTTCTTTCACAGGTTCAAGGTGTCTTTGACAGTTTGGCAGCTCCGCTTAGAACAACACAGCTGTCACTCATCCTCGATGAACAGGATGTCGTTAAATTCCTCTGAAGCATTTTCCATAGAATCAAAGCCATATTACATGTTTGGACTGCTACATGCTGAAATGAGAATGACAGCTGAAATGTTCCAAAATTAATCTTTAATCTTTTTAAGTTTAACCAATTAAATTTTATAGATAATACAAAGATAACAGGATGTAACATAAATATGTTTTTTTGAGAATGCGATCCCCTAATACCAAGAAACATTCCTACATGTACTCTGATATTTAAAAATCCAATTGAAAACATGGATCAGGGGATCATTATTTTTGCAACCTTTATGTCAGAGAGTTGACTAAATACCAAAACTATTAGACAATACATGATTTCCTTCATAGATTATCTGCGTGTGACTAAAATGGGAGATGTTCAGTCTTCTTAATGCTATGATGATGGATTGCAGCTGATGTTTGTTATTTTAGAAACATTACAGTCGTCTATATCAGGAACTTCCACAGGGCTCAGAGCCAAAGGTGTAAATATGCTGTTGGGCAAACATGAGAATTTAATATCAAATGACAACTCATAGTCGGGGCTCTGCAATTGATTAAAAATCTATGTTTGAGTTGGCCTATAAAAACATACTGATGCTTAGGCTACATGCTGCTGTAAGCCTATAATATAGACTGCATGAAAGAATAGAATAGAATAGAATAGAATAGAATAGAATAGAATAGAATAGAATAGAATAGAATAGAATGTCTTTATTATTATTGAACAAGTACAATAAAATTGAAGGTGCAATCCTCTTTGGGTGCCATAAAAGTATAAATAATATATCTTTAAAAATTATGAAGACTGAAAATATTTACAAAAAAAAAAAAAAAGTGCACAAAACCTCAGTAATAACAGTAATGGTTTGCGGACTACTGTTTGAGTTTGGCATTTTAGTCACCACCATTGCGACATTTTTGGACATATTGATGGCAATATTTTGATAAGGGGTGAAGCTGGTGAAAGGCAAGAGATACTTACAGAGCTACAGTCATGGGAAAAAAATATTAGACCATCAAAAGTCATCAAAAACAATGGTTATGCAATCAAGTCCTAACTCCTGCGTGTATCATGTGACTAAAACAGACAGAAAAGAAAACATGGAATGTCTAAAAGCACTGTTTTTGCCAGTACAATGTCATATATATTGATGTAAGACCCTATGTGATTTTGGTTATTATCAAGAAAACAAATGTACCTTTAGTTATACCAGACATTAAAGTGAAAAAGAAATTGAAGGAAACATAGGGTGGTCTCATAATGTTTTCTGCTAATCCTAAATTGCTGAAAACACTAATTGTATGAACTGTCCGACTAACATGTTGCTCTATAATTTGAGCTTCTTAAAAAAAATATTAGCACACACTGTGTTTTATAACAGTAATGTCAATTATAAATAATGTGAAAACACATTAATAATTGCCAGTTAACTAAATTAGCATGCTAGCTGACAGACCATATGACACCTAATGTGTGCTAACATTAGCTAATGTAGCTAAATTATACAAATAGTTCATTATAATTTTATTAAGCCTACAGGTAAACTTTATGATATAAATATTTGACAGCTGTGTGAGTGAAACTTCTTAACCACAACTATAGAGGAACTATCTGACAGGAAAACACTTTATTCAACAAACAAGCTCTGAAAATCTGACCCAGTAGATTCACTCATCTATTCCTCATAGCTTCAGCTAAATTATGCACAATGTTCAGCCTAAATACTATTTACATGGGTGAGTTATTATAATATTATTATTCTCATTAATAATAATAATAAGAAAAAAACCCCATAAATATCACTTGATTTGATATGTTCCTGTGCTGGTGATTAGCATTAGGCTACATGTATTTCTTATTATCTTTTTCAATGCTGATTTCTGTTATAATCTTTTCACAGTAAATTTGGTCTACAGTTGTTTATTTCAGGTTGTTCAATGTCTTTTGTGTTGTTTTTCATTAAACTCAGACTATAACTTCATTTTTATGTAGCTGATGATTTCTTTCCATGTCCAGGAACCAAATCGGCCTCTTCTGCAGCCAGTGGGTCCAATGGAGCAACGGCGGCACAGTCCACCTCTCTAAAATCCAGGGCTCTGGGGCTCCTCAGGACGGTCAAAGTATCCGTGGAGCTCCTGATCGCCCTCGCCGCGCTCCTGTCCTGGGTGGTTGTAGGCGTGGTGATGTTTGATTTTGTCGAACACAAGGCAGTCCCTGGTTAGTCATAAAGGGCTAAAAACTTGTATCAATTTAGTCAGAAAACGTGCAGAGCTGTAGGTAATTTATTTATTGATTTATTTTGGTGCTATTTTCAGACATTCAACAAATCATTACGGACCCTGTACAAGCAGCAAACGACGCCGTTGATGAAGTATCCAGTCTGATAAATAAGTTTCAAGGTATAGAAGCAACAGTGTAATAGTAAAACTACAAAGCATTTACAAAGGACAAAATAGAACAGACACTTCATCTATCTATCTATCTGTCTGTCCGTCCATCCGTCCATCCTTCCTTCTCTTTTCTCCTCCTCTGTTCAGAATGTGCACCTGATTTAAGTGACCCCTCGTCCGTCGCCACGTACACAGCTGAAGAAATAGGACTAGCTAAAGATGGAGTCGTTCGATATTTTTCCGATGAGGACGGTCTGTAAAGTCACACACACTCAACAAATTTTTGACCAAGAATATGTCAACATTTAAGTTCAAATCTCTTATAATTCTGTCTGATGTTTACCTAAATCTGCAGGCAATTTCTACCTTAGTTACATTGACCCTGTGGTCATTGGAAGACAAGCTTTCCACACCGCCGATGACTTCATGAATGACGTAGGGGGCACTGTCAGGGACACCACGTGTGCTTTTATAGATAGTGTAGGTGACGTTCTAAAGGATATAAATACAGGTATGCATTTTATGTATCACTGGCAGTATGAATTACATGGCGACTGATGTTTTGAAATTTACCAAAGATATACAGGGTTTGTACACATTTTTCAAGGTCAAATTCAAGCATTTTAAGGGTCATTTTGAAAAATTTTTCAGCACACCACCTTATCGCTGGGGTAAATTACATACGTAGAGGAATACATATACTTATGAATATATTTTTCGCTTTTTATCACAATGATGTACATTGCATTATGTTATAAACTTATAAAATTATGTTTCATAATAGTAAAAAGTTTAAAAATTAAAGGAGAATGCAAAGTTTTATTAAAAAAAGGGACGTTCTTCAGACACATTCACACTGAGCCAAAGATGAAGATAAAAATTTACCTGAAGTCGACCTGAGAACACCCACTAATTTTCTTCTTTCTAACAAAGTTTTATTTTTCAAAATGTACCACCTCTGCAAATATTTTTGGCTTGAGTTAATATTAAAAATAAATAAATAAAATCATATTACAGAGCTATAACTGCAAGCACTTTCAAGTATAACATTGAAATTAAAGCAGTTTCAAGGCTTTCAAGCACCTGTACGAACCCTGGATATCGTAATTTTTTTAGTTTAACTCAATTAACTGTTGATTTTCAGTGTGTTCCTTCTTAATCGTCCATCTTTTTCTCAGGAGAAACCGACCTTAGCTACATAGACCCTGTACTCATAGGCAGAAGTGTCTTCAGCGTCACTAATGAGTTCATGTGTGGAGTCGGAGGCTCCATCCAGAATGTACTCTGTGCCATCATGGACACTATTTTAGATCTAGGAAAAGGAATTTACCGAGGTAATATTTAACACCGCAACATTACATAATAGACTCTCAATAACACTTTTTATTTGTTTTTCAAATTTTTTTTTTGTTTGTTTGTTTGTTTTACAGGAACCACTGATGTCAGCTTTGCTGATCCGGTGGTAATTGGCAGAAATGCTTTTCATGTCAGTAATGACGCTGTAGAAGGAATAGGGGGGCGGATCCAGGATGTGCTCTGTGCCATCATAGACACTATACTGGACGTCATTAAAGGTACCTGCACTTTTCATTGAAACTCAGTATGATGCAATAGTTTTAATAATGTAAAGTATATTAGTTGTAGTATATGTAATGTGTTTCAGAGTCTGCTTTGAGCTGGGAGCCAGTTTATTGTTAATATTCTTCATTCACTCATTCATTTTCCAAATTGTTAAATCCTCTTAAGGGTCACACAGTTAACTATTTTTCCAAGTTAATGACTCTCTTGTTGCCTTTATGACATGAGCCTGGACAGTTGGTGTTTTTTCGGACAGTGTTTACCAACCCTGGTCCTCGAGGCACAGTGTCCAGTATGTTTTAGATGTAGCCCACTTTCAACACACCTGATTCAAATGATCAGCCAATCAGCCAGCTCTGCAGAAGCCTGATAACGAGTCAGGTGTGCTGGAAGAGGGAAATATCTAAAACATGCAGGACACTGTGACTCAAGGACCAGGTTGGGAAACACTGTTTTAGGACACTGATTTTTTTGTCCTGCAAAAATCTTATACTCACTCAGAAATTAATCAGTTAATCTCTTCAGTTCCACTTCAACAATGCTTATTCAACAGTGCTTATAAGTTACAAATGCAGTCAGACCATGTCAAAAACAACTGGCTCCATGTCAAACATATAAGCAAACAAGTACATGCAAGTCTATAGAGACTAACTTGTAACTATTGATTATTAATTCTAATTAATATTATTACTCATTAACTAATGTGTATATGGTGTACATTAAAAAAAACCACCACCTAACTAAAACTCTGTGAGCTTAAAGTACAGTATGTAAGATGTACTTTCAGCAGAACACATAACACACAAACATACTCCTGTAACTGTACCATACCTGTAATCATAAATTATTATGATAAATAATGTCGCAGTTCATGAGTAATTGTCATGTTCAACATGTCTGTATCAAAACTGAAAAGTGTTAAATGAATTAACTGACTGGTGCCTTGGCTTGAATGTGTGCTGTTTTTCTCAGGAACCACTGACGTTAGTTTCATTGACCCTGTGGTTATTGGCAGAAATGTCTTCAATGTTACTAATGACTTTGTGAGTGGAATAGCAGGATACATTCAGGGTGTACTGTGTACAATCTTGGACGTAGTCCTGGACATAGGAAAAGGTACAGTATTATCAATTGTTATCATTTTTTCTTTTAATTTTTTATAATTGTATAGCACCCAATAAGTTGAGAATCAAGGTAAAGAGAAATTAAAGTTTATACATGTACTTCTATAATAAGAAAAGGAATAATAAGAATAACTAAAAATAACAATCATACATACATACATACATACATACATAAATGTGAATAGTAGTAGTAAATGTGAATGGCTATAACTAAACATCCCACAGGTGTACATTATTTTCTCATTAGATATACTTGCCTCTATATCCTGACTCCAACTTACAAATAGCGGTGGTAGTTAATACAGATTTTAGGCTAATATGGGCTAATATAGGTCATTGACCCTAGTTTGAGATTATTAAGATAATATTGCTCAGTTTGTTTCCATATGCAGTTGGTCAGTATGTGTGTTCTGTCCATACTGCTCTGGTTTTTCCAACAAATTTGAGACTTTCAATCCACCTTTGCCCAGAGGTCTTTACAGTATTTTCATTTTTATCCTGTGGGGTTGATTTCTGCATATCAGCTGTGTACAACATGAAAATTGCGTTATTTGATGTACTTTCTTGGGATTGGAGTTAGTAAAATCTGAAAGAAATACAAATATTTTAACCAGATTGCAACACTGACCTCACATAACACACAAATACCCTCCTGTACACAATACTTTAGATAATTCCACATTATGTGTATTATGATGTACTATGTTATTACAATTAATAACGCATGTTGCAATTGATAAATAATTGTAATTGTAAAAGTTTAACATCTTACTATCTCCTTAAATGAATTAACTGACTGGTGCTTTGGCTTGAATGTGTGTTGTTTTTCTCAGGAACCACTGACGTTAGTTTCATTGACCCCGTGGTTATCGGCAGAAATGTCTTCAATGTAATTAATGACTTTGTGAGTGGAATAGCAGGATACATTCAGGGTGTACTTTGTGCAATCTTGGATGTAGTCCTAAACACTGTAAAAGGTACAGTATTATCAATGTTTTAACCATTAAGTAATCTTTTCTGCAAACCGCAGGACTTGTTAGCTGCTTCAGATCTCTTCATAATTGCTTCACATTGACTATATGACAGATATCATGGATGCTGTGGGATTCAGCCCCATGTCGGTTCTGAAGACGACAGCAGAAATCGCCAAAGAACAGATAAACATGCTGACAGGCTACCTCTCCACAACACTGATGGGCGAACAAGGTCTGCTTTAACATCTGACTTTCAGTTTATACCACGTATGTGTTATTAGTGCCCTTTCCATTGGACATCTGAACAAAACTTAACCGATATTTACAAAATGTCGAAAAATCAGAAGTGCGTAATGTTGGTTCTTCCATTAAATCACAAATATGATAATTTTTTTTATTTATGAAACAAGAAGTCATTCTATAAACATGGCAACAAACATAAATAATACATTGATTTACAGATGTATTTATTATTATTATATGTTACCCCTCTTTCCTGCACTAAATTAAAAAAGGATTGGGTTTCCTGGTGTGTCCACATATACCACGTCATATTTGTTTTAAAACTCTTCTTCTTCGCTTGTTGTAACATCCATCAACATCTGTTTTTTTGTTTTTTGTTCATGTGACTCTAGTTGTGGAAAAAGGTCTTTCTCTTTCAGTTTGGCACAATATACCAATTTTTCTACGCTTAAAAAACGACCTCTTGCCAATGCAAAAACTTTTCAACAAAAAAATGAGAGCTTTGCTGAAATTGTAATTTTTCCATTTGGCAAATTTTTATTCGCAAATTATATTTGAGGGACAATGGAAAAGCGACTATTATTATTGCTGGTATATTTGTGGGTTAAACTAACTCCTCGTACCATTACCTTTTACTACTCTTGTGATGTTATTTCAGGTATTATGCCTGAAGTGTCAGTTGATCCCATGAAAGTGGTCGAAGACGCTGTGTTGGAGTTCAGCGACAAGAAAGATTTGTTTGTGGCTTACATGTCGAGCATGGTTGTTGGTGATCAAGGTATGTGTGGTGAGAATGTTTTGTTCTATTACAGATGGTTTAATTGTCACAATGTGAAGAATAGATGAATACACATAAGTACAACATAATATAATGTATTATTAACACAATATATCACATTATATCTCTTGTAGATGAACCTGTTACTACACCAGATGTCAAAGTAGTAACTGAAAAAGGTTTGAGCTTTTAATAAACAGTTAAATATTTATCATCTTATGAATGCAACAATCAAACAAGACTACTTTTTTGTGTTCTGTAGATGACTCTGCAGCGCCATCATCTGATATAAATCTGGTGCAAAGGAAAGGTAAATGCTCATTATATTGTATACTTTTTTTTTTTATTTTGGCTGTAAATGAAAATAATTCCTTTAAAAATGTCTGATCTGTCATTATCACATTTTCTTTGACGTGCAGGTGAATTCCTTCCACCGATTGAAAAAGGTAAGTAACTGCCACCATGATGCAAATGTATTGAAGACTACAAATGTATTTTTGGACATACAGTATGTAATGGTTGTCGCTGGCAAATAGTGCATAGAATTATTTTTGTCATGTTCTGGTGTTTCATGCATGTTTGCCCAGATTTTTGATGTTCTTACCCCCTTTTATGTGAATTGTATGAATTATCTAATACATGACGCTTGAGTATTGTGTATTTTTCAACATGTAAAGTTCTTACTGCATGCATACTACAGTAATGTCATATGAATAAATGTATGTGTGCAACCAGGTTGTTGTGGCTCATCCATCCTTTTGTTGAACAGTTTTCTTGGATTGGGTTTAACAGATCATGTGAATCTAAGTGTATGCAGTTTCTTTCCATCCTTTGTGAATATGTTTGGATTTCTGTAATAGCACATGATAATTATAATTATGGGCTATTCAGAGCATTTCACTGATGCTATTGTGTCTGAATGTGCAGCATCATCCAACTGCATGAATGGATCTGAGTTGTCTGAATTGGATGTTATATGTTTTCGCAGCATTTTACATTTGATTGTGTTTTATTTGATATTTGGAAAATGTTATACAGTTTATACCACATGTATCAAAACTTAGAGCTTTAAACATTAATTATTCACTTTTTTAATTTTACTGTTTTAGAGGAATGAAAACTAAATGGAAGCTTCAAGCAGTGATGGTTGGGGTCTTACTTTTTTGTGCACATTGGGTGGGTGACACAGTTCAGAGGATTTGTTGCTGTAGAAATCTTCAGAGTCCAGCTAGATGTTGTAAAGAAGGAGCTAAATAAAACTTTCTTGTCAACTGGACATGGAAGGAAATGACAAATAAATTTAGACAAATGAAATGATGAACATCCTAATTGTTCTGCATCATTGGTCCAAGAGATTTTTTGTTTATTCGGACCTTACATGTCTGCCTATTAATTTTAGTAGCAGTCATTATTTTAGGCCATACACTGAAATTTACTCTGGTGAGGAACCTAAAAAGAAATGTGTGGCTCCTCAGCTAAAGTCTGTCAGAATTAATTGAAGTACGATGGCTAAAAATGACAAAAATTAGACAAAATGGAGGATTTCATTTGAGTATAGATCATGATGCTGATACATGTGTACTCCCAATCTTGTCCATCTAGATGAAATGCATTCTTAAATTCTTTTGTTTTTAAAAATTCTTCAGCTGAAGTATTTAGCTATTTTGGGCCACATGTTAAAAATTACATCACCACAGCATCAGTTTTCAATGGAAAGTGTCCATATCGAATATTTTTCATCAGAGATGACATACACTGCGCAGCATAAATGAGTACACCTCAAAAGATATATCAAAAAACCTTCAGTTTTCTTTGAGAATCAACATTTTCAATGGGACTCTATACATAATATCATGTTCCCAGTTAAGAAAATGTTCTTTAAAACTCAACTTTGCCTGAGGTATTTGAAATTGTACTTATGTTCATTGAAATATTGATTAAAATGTTGCTTTTCAAAGGAGATGTTCATAAAAATCATAATTTCTTATTCAGTTTCTGAGTTCCCCTCAAAAATGTGCTTCTTTTGGGAGAATAGTCTTTACATTCACTGCATTAATTGGTTATTGTCTTGAGCCATGTGGTGTACATTGTATAGTATGATGAATGGCCATTGTTTTTGTTCTCATTCCACTCCATCAAAATCCTTCTCTACCTTTAAAGCAAGATTTGACATGAGTGTAAAAAACAAAGATGTGTTGTTCAGATAAAACACATCACATGGTTGATGATACAGTTGCAGACATTGTGCACGATGCCAAAGACGAAGCTGCTCCTGCTCCAGAGATAAGTGAAACCTCAGATTTAAAGATGGAGGAGGCCAAGGAAACTGAGGTTCCCATCTCCAGTGAAGCAGACAGCAAAGCAGCAGAGGAAGATGATGGTACACATATGGTTTATCCCTATCTCTTTGGTCTTATTCATTTAAATATAAGGTCACATTAAATCTGTTGCTATCACATTACTAGTGAAACTTGCTGATGCTGAAGAAGAAAAACATGAACCATCTCTTGGAGATGATGACCAAGTCCTCGCTGAGGAAGAGGAGGAGAAAAAGGAGGAGGTTGAAGAAGTTCATGCCACTGAGGAGGGAGAAGTTACGACTAAGGAAGATGCAGCAGATACTGAGGAAGAGGAGGAAAAGGAAGAAGTGGAGATAAAAGTTGAAGACAGTTTTGCTGCAGAAGAGGAGGAGGAAACAGAAGATCAAAAGGCAGAAGAGGAGGAAGAAGAGGAGACTACAGCAGAAGATGTGGTAGAAGCTGAGGAGGAGGAGGAGGAGGAGGAAGAATAGATAAAAACGGAAGAGGAGGAGGAGGAGGAGGAGGAGGAGAAGAAGGAAGAAGAGATAATAACAGAAGAGGTGGTAGAAACTGAAGAAAAGGAAGAAGAGGAGGACATAAAAACTAAAAATGTGATTAAATCTGAGGAGGAGGAAGAGGAGGAGGAGATAAAAACAGAAGATGTGGTGAAATCTGAGGAAGAGGAGGAGGAGGAGGAGATAAAAACAGAAGATGTGGTGAAATCTGAGGAGGAGGAGGAGATAAAAACAGAAGATGTGGTGGAAGCTGAAGAAGACGAAGGGGAGATTTTAGCCTCTACTGCCACCATCCAAAAAGATGTGGTGCCTGAGAAAACAGAGGAACATGTGGAAATAACTGACACAGATGAAGAACTTCAAGTGGACATGGTTTTGGAGGAAGAAGAGGACAAAGACAGAGAAACAGAGGGTGATGTAAAGATGAAGGTAGAGGTGGATGATGACGTCCAAACAGAACCATCCGTCCAGAAAATTGATCTGAAACATCTGTCTGCTGTGAGGCCTGTTAATGAGAGTGTACCTGATGAGGAGGATGAAGAAGGAGAAGCACCACCACCACCACTGACTGTTCATGACCAAGACATCTCTGAAGACCACGATGAGAATAACAACAACAGCGAGAGGCTGAAAACCGATCCTGAGAAGCTGAAAAGAGCTGCATCCAGAGCTGATCGCAAAGACATACACCTCGAGAAACAGCTCGAGAAAGGTACAATACATGTTTATACACACATCGCCAAATATGCATCATCTTTTTTTCATTGTCTGTACATGTTTCTGAATGGTGAGTGGTATAATTACTATAGATGGATCATGTACAGTGCATATGTCCATGTGAATTGCTTCCATCCATGTCATATTCAGATGTCTTTTTTTTAATCTGAATAACTTGGTGACAACAAATCTAAAGTTGGTCACTGACTAATACGACATATTTAATCATTTTTATTTTAGTACATTTTGTTAATCCTGAGTTATACTGATGTGTGAATAATCAAGTAGAACATCAAGTTCCATTCCAACACAGTAATATCACTGTGTCATAATATCATCATGATGGGGTGTGATTTTGATTATCCTGTAGTGCTTATAGTGCTTATGCAAGCATGATTACTTTATCATGATAACACTGCATATTTAAACCTCTTTGTAGATAACACCATTATTTACATTAACATATGTTTATCCATGTATCTGAATGGTATACTGCAGTTCTCAAAGAAGCAATGGAACGAGATACATTAAAAGAAGTTGAAGAAGCCATTATTAAAGGTAATATTCTTCTTCAGTCTTCTGCTACATTGCATTACTTGCTTTCACTTTTATTCCAGAGGGATATTTTTGTTCTCTGAAATCTAATTACTTTAATGCCGCTTGAGGCCACTGTTAGCCATATAATGAACAATGATACTTACAAGCCCGACTTCTGTGATCAACAAATGATAAAAAAGATAGATTTTAAAACAAGTGTCCCTGTCTGACGGAAATTATATTCACATAAACTCAGTTAATCAATGAATCAAAAGATAAGACAGGTAGGTTGGACGGTGGATTTACAAAATATAAGACTTTGCAACCAAAGATAAGAGTTTACATCCCAGCTCCTCTAGCTGTTTAGTTTTAGGCAATAAGAATACTTTAGTTATGATTAGGAAAAGATCATTTTTTGGGATAAAAATTTTTAAAACATGTATTGTCAGTGTGTAAAGCAAACCATGAAAGTTTTATAATAATGTTGTCAAGCCAGATCTTGTAATTCAAGTTGACAGATTTTTGACGAGGTCAAGAGTGAAATTTTTGCCCTTTCATGACATTAATTAACACTTATTTCTTCTAGCATTAAATTCATAACAATGACATTTTTTATACCATTTAGTTACAGATTACCACAATATCTATTAGGGTTGAAATGATGAATTTTGGATGTGCAGGAGTTTTTTTTGCACAAAAACTGTGTAAGACTCATATTAATACCCAGAGGGGTAATATTCTTTGCCTTGTAGCAAACTTCAGTTTATTTTTTAAATGTGTGGTTACTTATACACATTAAAGCCAGAGAAATTAGACAAGAGAAAAAGGACAAACCTAAGAAAATAGATATAAAGGAAGAGCAGCAGAAAAGATGAGGTCCAATTTGAAAAGTCCTAACATATTCTAAGTTGGTAATCAAGTAATAATACTCTGAAGTGAAATGCACTACAACTGAGGATAAAATACTTTATCTTTCATGAAAAGAATTTCATTATTGTATGTAAGCTAAATTTTAAAGAAAGGAAAACAGATAATATTGGAGGTATTAAGAGATATTGTGAAAGATATAATATCCGAAGGTGTTTTGTTCATCTTTCAGATGAAGTATTCAAATTACCTAAAGAAGAAGAAGTGGAGAAAGATTCATCAAAACCTAAACTTAAGAAGAAGGAACCATCCGAAGATAAAATTGAGGAGAAAAAAATACCAAAACAAAAGAAGGAAGTAAAGGAAACACCCAAAGAAAAAGAAGAAAAGAAACACCCAAAACTGGCAGAGAAACACCTGAAGAAAGAAAAAGAAGAAAAGAAACCTTCAAAAGAAAAGGATGAACTGAAGAAGCCTCACAAAAAAGTGAAAAAAGAAAAACCTTCCAAAGAAGTAAAAGCTGAAAAGGAATATCTCAAAAAAGTACAAGAAGAAAAACCTCCCAAAGAAAAAGAAGTGAAGAAACCTCCCAAAGAAAAGGAAGAAATGAAGAAACTTCCCAAAGAAAAGGAGGAAGTGAAGAAACCTTCCAAAGAAAAGAAAGAACCAAAGGAACCTCCCAAAGAAGAAATTAAAGAAAAGAAACACCCTGAAGATAAAGAAGTGAAGAAACCTCTCAAAGAAAAAGACTTGAAGAAACCTCCCAAAGAGAAGGAGGAAGACAAAAAACTTCTCAAAGAAGAGGAAGAGGAGAAAACTCCCACAGTAGTGAAAGAAGAACCAAAACCTGCCAAAGAAAAGGAGGAAGTCAAGAAACCTTCCAAAGAAAAGGTGGAAGCCAAGAAACCTCCCAAA
>JAPTGZ010000016.1:20569596-20581287 GCA_029814645.1 Fowleria isostigma | reverse complement strand
TCTGTTTTAGTCACATGATACACACAGGAGTTAGTACTTGATTGCAGAACCATTGTTTTTGGTGACTTTTGATGGTCTAATAATTTTTTCTGCAACTGTAGAAAAATGACGATTTTGCAAGTTTGACATGCTCCCTAACTTTTGGAGTACATTTTTCTTACATTTCAGATAGGGTAGACATTTTTATTAATTCAGAAGGCTGGAATCACCTGTGCAACTTTTCGATTTAAGAATATCAAGTCTGTGTTTTGTTGCTTAAAATGAGCACTATTTGCTTAAATTTCGTTCTTCTAGGTTTAAGGTCAATTCTGGTGTTTTAATAGTTAGATTTTTATTCAAGTTTTATGAAATCTTTTCAAACTCAATATGCTTACCCTATAAGTAGATGCGTAATCAATACCAGATGATTAAATTACAATTAAGAATAATAAACTTTCTATTTTTACTGTGCTGCTCATGAAATACACTGTTGATCTCACCTGCTGTCAAAGGACTGTGGCTCCAGCACCAATAGTGCATCTCCATCTTTCAGTGACAGCTCCTTTAGCGTGCGCTGCATGTCATCAGGAGGAAACACCCTCCATCCACTGGCGCCTCCTCCTCCTCCTCCTCCTTCTCCTCCTGCCCCTTGCTCACTTCGTTTGCCCCCTTTATGCTCCTGACACAGCAGGCTCTCCTTTGGCTCTCCCAGTGCCTCCTTCACTTCTCCCAGAGTCGCCCCACCTGCGAACCCTCTGGCCTCCTTCTTCAGCCCTGGTGCTCCGTTCTGAAAACCATCCCCTCCTTCCACAGGCCTGACCCCATCCTCCACCACTGGTTCCTCATCCCGCCCCAGAAAGGGACGCACTACGGTCAGCAGCACCGGTTCCCACTCAGCTCCAGTCAGGATAGATGAACCGCAAACCTGAAAATCATAAATACACACACAAATGATTAAATACAAAACCTGAATAAGGCTCTATATCATTCCAAAAATGCGATACAGACACCGATATCTTGTTGTATTCCACTAAAAGCAGTTTTTCAGCATCAAAAATAAACTTATTTAACACAACCACGTCATAGTTGAATGGTAACTCTAGTGAATATTCACACCTCAATGCACTGCAGAGGGACTGATGTTTTGACTGTAATGCATGTAATGTTCAGACTGCAGATGTTACATGGTGAAAAACTAGCATATGAAGTAATATATAAAATTCAGGATGTAATACAATTAGAGGCATCAACAAACAGGTGAATCATTACAATTTCTTTTTTGAAATTATCTGTTTCAGAGATTAAAGGTGCTAAATGTTCCGTATTTTAATAGGATTAATTGGAAAACAAATGATAAAAGTTCCGTTTGCTGATATTTTCAAGGAATATGATAGTGTTATTACACATATATAAATATTAATTTATGTACATTTATACAATAGATTTATAAATCTTACACTAGATAGAACCTGTAAAGTGAATGTATTGTCATGTGCAGACAGTGTTTTTAAAGTAGATCTGGTAGCTCTGAGACTTTAAATATTCCTTTTGAGTAAAACCAATTTTCCTCGTTAATTCTTGAATTTGACATTTTGACTCAAGACCGTATCTTGGAAACTTCAGCACACCAGCATTTTTCACTGGATTTTTTTTGATCAGTGACTCACACATGGTAAAATTGAACGGCTTTTATTCTGGAAGCTTGTAGACCAGTGTAATCAAATCTAATTCTGAGACCAAAGAAGATCCACATTACCCTAAAAGAAGCATAAATACAGTGACCACAGAGATATGTATTTAGCAGATATATAAAGAAAATGGTGGCTTTGAATGGGACACACTGCAAAATGTGGCTTGCCGATATAATAGCCTGGCATAAAGCATGTAAGGAAGAAATGCAACACACAACAACATGGGCATCTGCAGGAGCAACACTGAAAGAATTAGCCATCAACTGTAAATGTTCATTTAAGGGAACACACAAATGACTTATTTATTGAATCAGGATTGTTTAAGTTTAAAGTGTTAGCTGAATTAAGGATATTGTTGTTTGTGTTTAAAGCTAGGAATGAACTTTTGCAAATTTACAAGATGAGTATCACCGGATAAAGAACATAGAAGGAGGTTTCATTTTAAACAGCAAAATGTAAGGACTAATGTAAAGCAAATGCGTATTCATGTACAAATATTTTTCAGTTTAAGAGGTTGTATAAGGAGAAAATACAGAACATTTACAAAAAATACGTAATAAAATAGTTTTACTTATGGATTTTGGATTTGTTTATTTTATTGACTGTCACAAAAACTGTTGTTTTTTTTAAACTGTAATAGCTGTTATGGTGACTTATCTGATGTAAGCAGATGTTGTAAGAAAGGGGGAGGTATTACAAGTTTTCTTCATCCTGCTCCTTTCCAATCACTGAGATTGGAATGCATAAAATAAATGAAAAAAATAAATAAATCCATCAACCTTAAACTCACCTCTCTGCCATTCCACACAAACAGGTCTGTGTTTGTATGGATACCTGCGCTGTACAAGGATACACCATCATCTGCAAACAGAAGGGACTGTGAATACAAAAACTGATCTATAAAAAAACATATTTAAGGATTCTGCAGTGTTTTTTTTTTTTTTTTAACCTGTTAGAGTGTTGTATAAGTGCAGACCAGCTGGAAAACTCTTAGCCACGGTCAGAGCCATATCCCCTTCCCAGAGTTCCTGCATCTGTGTACACAAATCCACATATGTCTTTAATACACACATACACACACACATACACACACACACAGAATGTTGAGGATCCCCAAACACTACAGCTGCCTTTCCCAACCCAAATCAAGTTGAAACACCGACCTGTGTTTATTAGATAAATTAGCTCAATATAATAGGAAATAGAGGAAATGGTCTGATTTAGATTAGATGTGCATATTTAACACGGCATTAAGAAACTTCACAATCTCCAAATTTGACTACTAATGTACTTTGATGATGAAATTCAATCTAAATTTACTGACTGATTGGTTTATTTTGAGCTTGTGCACTCTATGTATAATCTTGTTTCAATTCACAATAGCAGAAATAACATAACATCCACATATTCTATATATTTCATTATGTGTACACAAATATACATAGACATGTACAATAATTTACTATTAATATACACCTGTAGTGGCCCAAAGGGGAGTGAGAAGGAGACAAACTTATTTACTCCCACCCATAGTTTCACTACTTAAATTTGTATGGTTGCAATTATATCAGAGTTATTAGTTGTCAACATGCATCAGTACATCAAAACTAACTTTAACACAACATATAGAAGACAAATGTACCCACTAAAGAGAAAAATACCAATAAAACACAACAGATTATAGGTACAGAATGCAATAATGTAAGTATATATAATAAATAATGTCAATAAATAAAGTGAAAAATAAGAGAAATGCAAAAAACAAAACATACACATAAGAAAAAAAGAAAAAAATCAGAGTTTATTGTGTTGGTTATCATTAGTTTAATGTTAATTCATGGTGTATTTTTCTGGTCTAGATTCTGTAAAACACTGACTGTATCTTGAGCTGAACATTTTTGGGAACGTGTGCTTTACTTTGGAGTCAGAGTTGAGTTTACCTGATAAATGGCTAAGCGCAGGTCTCCCACAGTCTTTCTGCGGTCAAAACTGAGCGTGGTACTTCCGTTCTGCCCTTTACTGACTGCTTGCAAGGCTCCGTTTTCGAGGCGGTAAGAAGGCGCCAGGTGCAGATGCAGCTCCACTGTGTTATTACTGGCTTCAAACTCTTCACTGCAACAGAATAATGTAGATTTATGTAAATCATTAGTGCGATTTTATTTTTAAAAAAACTGTTTTTTTACCACACTGGTCACTCTTGAAAATGTGTGAAAAGAAGCGTGTGCAATAAAGCAGGTTCAGAGGAAGATGAAGAAGTGTGTGTACCGCTTCTGCTGCACTTTGCTGTTCTCCTCCTGAGCCATCTGGATGAGGTGAGGAGGAACTTTATATTGAGGATTATTCACAGCTGGAAATAGAGTAAAAGTAACCACATCATCCATGAAAACACAGAACACAGAAGTCATATAATTACTTCTTTTTACTTCAATAATACTTAAATGACAAACCTTTCTGAATACTAATTAACTCCCTTATGAACCCACATAACTTTTAGTCTGTGCTGACTCATCTTTTCCATTACAAATGCACACCGCTGTGCCGTTACCTTCACTGGGCCTGTGCAGCTGTGTTTTTCTGTAGAACAGCATGTAGGCGCTCTCTTTGCCCTGGAACTGCTTCTCTATGTCCGACTCCCTGATGGAGGTCACCGCGGAGTCATTGAGGTCAAACCAGTGGCTACCCTGCTGACACACAGGACGACACACCGTAACAGAACAGGATAGGATAGGATAGGATAGGATAGGATAGGATAGGATAGGATAGGATAGGATAGGATAGAATAGAATAGAATAGAATAGAATAGAATAGAATAAATTACAATAAAATAAAATAAAATAGGCTTTATTGTTATTACACGAGTTGTGCAACAAAATTGTGCACTTTCATCTAAATAACAACACAATAACATATATAAGAAAAATATAAGATAAAGTAGTGTGCAAACTAAATATATGCAAATATACTGAATGAAAGGGCAGAGTTAAGAATACAAAAGTAGTATAAAAATGTGCAAATGTAACATTGTAAACAGTGTAGACATATTGTTAGAGTGTAAACAGTGAAAACGGAACAAGGTATTGATGGAAGAAAAACAGTTATTTGACAAAATAATTATAACGTGCCTGTTGCCACAGTACTGTTGGACTACTTTCTCATGTGTCTATTACCACAGAGCCAATCAACGCAATCAGCACCCTTGTTATATCATGTGTAGACTGATAACCTGTAACCCATCACCCTGCTGACACAGTACTGTGGTAATAAACATCACCCATGCCATGTGTCTATCCAATGACAGGAGAAGGCTATGGGACCATAGCATCCATCCTGTATCCTCAGTGTATTCAATACTGATAAAACAGTCTGGAATCTAAATATGAAGGCGGGACTAACAGGCACTGAGTATACTAATCACAGATAAGACAGACATGACACTTTTGTCACAGAAACTTAAGAATACAGGGTGTAATCTGTAATAATTCAATTCTTTTTTTTTTTAATCAAACAACCAACAACAGTTGTAAAGAGATTTGTGGACTTGGAACTGACTTTGACCCACAACAAAAAAGAAGTTGCTGTGTATGACATGTTGCAAAACACCTGTCCCCAAGACTTGTGACTGGTCGGGTATAAAATGGATCAGGCATAATCAACCATGAATGGAGCAGTTCCAGACCAGTTCCTCAGTATTAAATACACTGAGGATATGGGGTGGCTTAACAGGCTAATGGGACCAGTTACCAGAAGCTGGTTTCTGCCCATTCACACTTTCAGCTTCATCATGAAGGCAAACAACATGAAATGACTGTTTCACCTCATATGAGGAATTTGCTCTGGTTTTTGATGAATATAAATCAGCCACTGGGAAAATATTCAGAGTGCAGGATTCGGATCATTTGATTTGCTCTGTGGCAACAGACAAATCCACATTTCATGGCACAGTACTGTGGCAGTAGCCACTGCCAAATAATTACCAAAAATGCAACATTCAAACCTCACAAACTATAACTCAAAGTGGACTTTTCTGAGCTAGAGTTTGTTAATCTGTCCAATTTTCTACAAATGGACCAGTTAATAACCAGTCAACTCTTCCTGATGAGTCCTAATCCTCCTCCATCTTTAATACTTAATCAATACAAATATGCGTTCTGGAGCTCTTCACCTAACTAATAGTTTAATGAACGTGTTCACATTAGTCATGGCGGTGTGTTGCAGTGCTCGGGGCCTGGACGGTGCAGAGGTCTTTGGGGAGTCCTCCCAAACCCTCCAGCTCCTCTGAACAGATTCAGTGTTTCCAAAGTAGGACAGTCACCCTCTTCCCTCAAGGAGGACCTCGTTTTATCTCTGCATTGCAGTCAGATGTGTGTCATCATCTACCTTACTATTAATACAGTGCGAAATATTTCCCAATAATGCAGAGTGAGTGAGTTTATGCCAGAACCTTCACAGCTGTCCAACTAAAACCATGTGATCATTTACTTCTATCAGGTAATCACACCTAAAGAAAACAGGAGCATGTTTTACTCTCACTGAAACAGGCTTTTGTTCTTAAATTCAGACACAACAGTGACTGAACCTTCTGATAATTTTGCACAACCCTTACTTGTTTTCATTCACATGTGCAAAAACATTTGTAGAACTAACAGAAAGAACACATTTTATGATCATTTCCACTGCTGATCTTCTTTTTCTGCTATGACTTCAATGGACTAACTATGCAGTATTAAAGGTTCTGTTAGGACAATTGGGAATCAATAGTGTTTATCCCAGGACAAAGACTACGCTTCCCATAAGCACTAGTGATACCTGTCCTGGGGGCAGAACTCTAGCCAGGACATGTATTTATTTTGGAGCTAATGATTGAACAGCGGATCTTCTTTACGACTCTGCATTTCTTTTTTCAAGACAACAACTTGCAGGATGCAAAGTGATGATGTCATGTATGTGAGTGAATGTTGAGGACACCAAAATAACAGCGGTGTTGTTGGGCTTAGTGCTACTGTTAGCCAAACGAGCTAGAAAGGTGAATGCTCATCTTTGCTAACGGGACTCCGGCTGTTGTGTCTGGGTCAGCGGCGACAAACGGACCAGCGGGTCCACACTGTGTTGAAGGATATATGTACTGTGGGACAGATGAGCAACGTCCAGGTGGTTGTGCTGCAGAGGTGGAGGCTGTGTACTGAAGAAACGACCGTGACTGGGATGTGTCAGCACGGACAGCCAGACGACTGCCAACCAGATATGGAACTTACAGACCCCAATAGGCAGCAACGACAGGTGGATCAGCAGACCAGGTGAAGTGGATCAGTAAGTAGTCTAATGTTAGCTCCCTTCAGACAAAGTGCAGGAAAAGCAACTGTCATGCTAGTAAGAGGAGAAAGGTAGCCTGGTTCCCACATACAATTACCCAATACACCACAGTAAAAAAAACAGTGAAACACTATAAAATTGTTATAAAATTTTCCAGTGAGCAGCGGCAGAAAGTCAGACCAGCGTCCACTTTAGCAGTCCCATTAACAGTTCAGTGCTTGCTGCTTCATGTGCATTCACAGTTTTAGTTTAGTTTAGTTCATTTCAAGCTCATGCACTCCATGTATAGTGACAATTACATATACATGTACAACAATCAATACTATTTATGTACATCTCATACATGTGTACACAGACATACATGGAATGAAGGTGCACATGTACAAAAAAAAAGTAGACTTGTAGAATGTGCATATAAACTATACATAGTGAATTATACAGGAAGATTATTCATGTAGAAATACACAGAAAGTGTACATGTAAAAAATACACAGGGAACACACACAGAGGTGTCCATTGCAAGTGTTCACAGATGTGGCAATTATATTGCCGATCATTGTGTGTACACAGTATGTATAACACATAATTCTACAACATGAGTCCCCACTAGTATACCACCACTGAAACCCAGAAGCCTGAAAGGGAGTGAGAAGAAGCAGAGCTTATTTACTCCCACCCCCAGTTTCACCACTTAACAAGCCTGGTTGATATTTTGGTTAGAAACTTTCTGTGTATATACAATAGTGTACTTATAATAATGAAAAGAAAAGAGATGAGAAAAGATGCACTGTATTCTACTGTTATAATGGTTTTATTCCTGAGGGACAGTTTAGTGTTCATGCCCCGACATCAACATTCAACTCCATGCAGAGACATTTCAGTCTTGCCTTACACAGCCCTTAGTTTGTGACTGAAACAATGATCAAAATAAAACAGATTACCGACACCAAAGAGCTAGCTGTGTGGCTAATGTATTAGCGTTAACTAAATGTTTGACTAATACCAACAGACACTATAGTCAAATCCACTGTTCCAGTTCAAATGAATAAAGAACAGAATCATTCTGTACCTGTGTAGATGAACAAGGACAACTCCATATCTGTTTTCATTTCGTTAACTCCCTTTGTTCTCTCCATTGGTTAAATCAATGCCGGCATTTATCGTGTTTTAGCCCATGCTCTGTCACTCTTCCTTTAATCTTTCTTCTGTCCTTCTGTCAGTCCAGTTCCAGTGTCTATCATTACAACTAAATAAATTCAACAAATCTCTTTCTTCAGTAAACGGACAACTCTTAATTCTCACTGATAAACTTTGCCGGTTGGTGTGGTGTTGTCATAGAGACGTAACTCTGCCGTAAATTAGTCCAGTTCTGTTCGAGCCGACCAGGGAGCTGAGAAATAGCATTTGGAAATAACCTATTTGGCACTGAAAATCTCATTTTAAATTGTGTACTATGATCAGGCATCTGTAAAATAATGAGACTTTTTCCTAAATCACTTGCAAACTTCTCACAGCAGCTTTAAAATATTTAAGTCAAAGTGATGAAAATGATTTAGAGGCAAAAACATGTGACTGTAGATTCACTTGTAATCTGATACTTGATGATATGATTTTTGCTTTTATGCATTTATGTAACTGAAACTGTCCAGATCAGGCAGATTTTGATCTCAATATGACTTTCCTGTTGAAATGAAAGTTAAATAAAGACAAATGAGCTACAAGAAAGAGCACATTTGATCATTATTTCCACATTGGTTACCATTGTTCTATTAATGACAATATAATTATTTGACATTTGAAGTTATAGGCTATCTGTGTGTGGTGTTAAATTATGGAATAAATTAACTTTACACACAGATAGACTATAACTGTGTGTAGTGGTAAATTATGGAATAAATTAACTCCACACACAGATAGACTATAACTGTGTGTGGTGTTAAATCATGGAATAAATTGAGGGAGGAGCACAAGGAATATTCAAACATAAACCAATTTAAAAACACTTAGAAGAAACAGTTTTTCACAAGATATAGTGATGAAGGTTATTAACTGTCTGATGTTCACTGTTGTTTACGTAAATAGTTCTTTTTAGCTATTTATTATTTATGTATATTTTGCCTGCATAATTAAGAAATGCAAAGGTAAAATATTATGTGTATATGTGTATGTGTACTTGTATTTTGTGTATAAATGTAAGTATTTATGTATATGTATACAAATGTGTGTGAGTATATAAATATAAAAGAATAATGGAAAAGGAAGAGTGAGATAAATCGATATTATTAATATTTCATGGAGAAGGGGTGGATTAAATCAGTTGCACTTCTTCCCACCTCTTTTCAGGCATGTAAATGAAACTATTGTACTGCTTTTGTTTGCCAACATTGTTATGATTGCTGATTTTTATATTATTACTATTCTTTCTGTTTTACTTGTTTACATATGTTAAATTTCATTGCATGTTTGGAATAAATCACCAAATCTAAAATTTAATCTAATTCTGTACCTTGTTCTCAACATTTCATTAAAGGTTTTGTGCAGTTAAGTTTATTTTTTAAATTAATAAATGTCAGAAATATAATATTATATCATCTAAAATCCTACATCATAAAATTACTCCTTTTCTTCTGTTACGCATGTAAATCATAACTTATACTGCAGTGGCAGAAGAATTATGTATTAAATCAATACACACAATAGTGTTATTTACAGTTATTTGTATGACAATAAGTCTTGAAGTTCTTACTTGAAATTGAAAGATTCATTTCCTGATAAAATCCAAACCAACTGCAGAACTCCTCTTTGGTTTACATCCAGATAATGTGAGACACTATTGCATCAACATGCATTTATGGAAACATGTGGGTGTGTAGTTTAATTCTAAACATTCAGAAACATCAATTTGCCCCAGGATAGCATCTTTTTTTTAACACAGTGGGAATAAGCGAAAGCTGCCTTTTGAGTCGTATATATTTAAAATCAAACGTCAAGTTCTCACGGGGTTAACACATTTTTATTTCTTTATCGTACTCATTGGGAAAACAATCAACCAGTGTTCAATGAGCTTCATCTCTGACTGTACGACTCTCTTCGCGCCCCCTCTATGGCGACTGACACCATCTGTTCCAGCAGGCGATGTCGTCAAATCAACCCCCCCCCCCTTCGTGACTCATACACCCACGGGAAAAAAAAAAAGAAACCTCATCCCACTCCTCACAAATACAGATCAGTCTCAGGCCGGGATGAATGCGTTCACCTTCACCTCGGCTAAAGTGATAACCTGAGCGCTGATACTTTACCGTCTGCAATGCCAAAACCTGAGGCCTTTTTAAATTGCAGATCAGCTGCATGCATTTTTTATGATGATTGCTAAGCTACTTATTAGTTGCTGGGTCAAACGGTTCATCAAAAAAAAATAAAAAATAAAAATAAAAAAAGCAGTTCTGGTTAATGTAGGATCCACGATGCACAGGTGGAGATGGAATTGAGGCGTTACACATGTCAGAGGACCTCACAGCGTACTATTATCTACACATTCATCTTCGTCTTTTCACCTGTTGCCAGGCAAACTCGACTCCTACATCATATGCAACGCAAGCTGCTCTCCCTTTCCCGCGCTCCACCTTAACCGTGATGCCTCCATCGTGTGCTGCTGCTCAGCCAGCAAATGACTAACATACCTCAGATTTTTTTTTTATCTTTCAACTCCAGAGAAAGAGAGAGAGAGAGAGAGAGATGGCAGCGGGGGAGGGGTGGAGATCAGATGAAGGAGAGGAGGAAGAGGAGGAGGAGGAGGAGGGAGGTCAAGCCCCCTTTTCACTTTCAGCTCAAACAAAAAGGCAGCAGCCACCTTCAAAGAGTCACGAAAGAGGAGCGATATGAGACGCAGGCTCACAAAATGACAGTAATGCATTTAGTCGGATCAAAACTGACGGAAGGTGTCACTTAAAAGGTGGCAGCTTCAATTTAATGTGAACAGAACATGAATCAGTCTGCTTCCACCGACGTTTACAACACACAGGAATCATGACTAACAGCAGCGAAATAATTCCGTGTTTACGAGAATTCCTCCTAACAGGAAAATTCAACCTGATTATAGTATTTTCTTGAAAAACATTTGATCAAAGCAGCACATCTTAACCATGAATGGCAGATTTATCTCCTCACATCAGATCTGATTTCTTCGGTTATGTAAAATACACTGATACTTCCCTAATGAGGACAGTTAAAAAAACTGATGTGAACTCTGTATAATTTTCTATGTAGAATTTTATATGCATATTCACCATGTCTACTTTTATATGCACATTCTTCATGCATAATTCTATGTGTTCTATATGTATAATATAGTAATATAAGTGTATTTTCTGTGTATACTTCTCTATGCAAACTTTCTCATGTATACTTTGTTCATATGGTTTTGTTTTTTTTTTAGCAATCTTTCCATGTATATCTGTGTACACATCATGAAATCTATATGAACAGTATTGATATTCTACATTAATATGTAATTACCACTGTACATGGAGTGCATAAGCTTGAAATAAAACTAATAAACTAAACTAAACTAGGGCTGCACAACAGTGTCAAAACTTGCGATATGTGATATGGGTGTACAGCATTGCAATAATGATAATACTGGAATATTTCTTGTTCACCTAAAGAAATACAAATTCCATCTGAGGAAAATTTTACTTGATGTTAAAATGAC
>JAPTGZ010000016.1:20558147-20569496 GCA_029814645.1 Fowleria isostigma | reverse complement strand
AATAGAATAGAATAGAATAGAATAGAATAGAATAGAATAGAAGTACTTTATTTATCCCAAACTGGGAAATTGGATTGGCTGCCACCAGTTTCCTTGAATGGCTGTTTCACAGATTTTTTTATTTTGTTTTTCCTTTCTAAGAACTATTATTAACATCCTAGAGCATTTTTGTATAATTCACAAATTTATAATCAAAATATGGGCTATAAATAACTTTTACATTTTCTCCAAAAGTGCATCAGATTACAGGAACATCTTCAATAACCTCAGACTTTTTCAAGTTATTGGACACAGTGTTTTTGTGGAAAGAAAATCCAGCTAAAAATCAACTGCACACAGGAAAAATCACCAAGCCTTTTTTTTTTCCAGAGTCAAAAGCATTTTCCTAAAAAAAAAAATAAAAAATTGGCTCCATATTGCGTTTGGAGCGCTCTACCCAAATAGCAACTTTTATTTATTTATTTATTTATTTTTTTTTTTTAGGGAGGGACCAATTGTTATCCGAGTAAAATTTTCTTCGATTTTAATTAGGCAAATTTCCTGTGCAGTATCTCACACCTGATCTAAAACTTTGCTGCATAACAGATTATTCACAGTAGTCCGACATGACTACTGTAGAAACAGATGATATTCATTTCTTGGCAAGTCATCACTAATAACTGTGTCTTTTGTGCTTCCTCTCTTAGTCATAGTGACGGACTCCCATCTATCTGTGTCACAGTGTGCATGACTATTACACAGCCATATATTTAAGATTGATCAGGCCCATCAAACTGAGAACAGTTCCATTCACCATCACTGGTTGGTCTGTTTTCACATCCAACTTTACATCCATACAAGATAGATATATAGATAGATAGATAGATATGTTTATTTGCCCTTCAGAGGAAATTTGTTGTCACAGTCCGTACCTCCACGAGAATACAGCACATTACTCAGAAAAACCTATGACATAACACAACCTTCAACTTGCTGTTAAAATGTGCTTTTTGTACCTCTGGTTCAGGCTCTGGCATCTGATCACATTCTGACTGTTGTTCATCAGCTCCTGAGTCTGGGGCTGATGGGGCGTCAGGGTTCTGGTCTACTGGACCAGGGGGCTCCGTTGTGGGGCTCGGTGGGTTTGCTTTCAGTGCCACTCGGGTACCGTTGGACACCAACATGAAAACATCATTGTGGGACTGCAGGAACTAGAGCAGAAGAGATGATACATACAAGAAAAAATAAGGAAAATGTTGTCAATTTCACCAAATGATCTGAATGGTTGCACATATAAAGGATTCTAAGTGCATCAGAGACCAAGCATACCTTTCCTATGGGACCGTAGTGTTTTCTGAACTTTTTGCTCCAGGATGAACCGATCTTATCCATGAGTTTTTGTCCTAGCTGGTCCAACAGGACACTGTTCGATGGCTCCTAATAGACAAGAAATGAACAGGACCTGTTACATTCAGGTCTCCCTCGAAAAAGAGATTTTATCTCAAGGGACTTCCTGAATAAATGAAGGTTAAATAAAATACAAATTAAAAACATTAGTTCTGGCTACATCCAACACAAAGCATGTGAAGGCAAGCATAAAAGTAAAACAAAAGCACCCGTTTTGAGCTTAGCATGCATGTTTTTCTGTGATCTGAATAAAACTAAACAGCTTTAATTACATCCATTCACACTTTCATTACACTGCAATCCACAACAAATAAACAATCTTCATCTATTATCCTGACATGTAGCATAAGCCTTAATTTTCTGCTGGAATAGTGAAGTCTGGTTTAACAAACAGGCTGCATAATGTTTCTTTAGATTCAAAGGATGAGGTTTCTTGGAATAATCAGACCACTAGAAGACTATTTCAGTCTGTATTTTCCTCCCCTCTGCTAACTGTGTGCTACTGTTTTCACAGTCCTACTCACCATGTGAAATGACAACCCAGAGCTGCAACTAAATACTCAAAGAGATCTGAATGGTGCAATAAGGCAAGTCTACTTGGTTCTTTGTGGTTTGTTGTTTTTTTTTTTTGTGGGAATTTAGACATTTTAATGACAGGGCTCGCTTCTTACACCAGGGGAAAAAAATTCCTTTGACACAATTTAGCACAAGGAAACACCAAGGCTTAGCTCCACTCATGACAAATGTAACTGATTTGACAGAATAAAGAATACAAATAAATCAGATAATTTACCCATTCCAGAGAGATAGTGGATAAGACAGACTTATCTCCACAGCGCTAAAAACAAATGTCGAAATAGGTCTGGATGTGTAGAACTAATCTTTACAAATATCTGACAAATTAAGACAGTGACAAAAGACCAGATGATGAATTAATGAATGGATGTCCTACTGCCTTTTCATCTTTACAATTTATTAGTAATGAAATAGGGGAAAAAAATTTCAGAGTGCTGATAAAAGACTTTTGGCAGCTTTTAAAACTAAATGTTTTCTTGAACTCTTCTCACTGCCTGAGGTGATGCTGTAAATCAGTACAATTTAAATATCATTATTACAACTTTAACCAGCTACATTGTTACTCTTGCATGACATAGGCTCAAAACATGACTGCATCTTGAACCATTTAAATGTATATAAAACACATATGTGTTTCAACTAGTTGTGTAAACTGTGAATATTCTGTTCCTCAAAGAGAAAATACTGGTGTCTTGTTCAGGAGCAGTACACAAATGACCCACTTTAAACAGAATATTAAAAATGCTGTAATCAATTATCACCTAATTTAACACTTCAACACAACATTTTTGTGCGAACATGATGATTTTAGCTGTGTAGGCAGTCTTTCTATATGTCCTATATCTCCCAGAATGCATTATTGTTCACACTATCAATCAATCAACTTTTATTTATATAGCACTTTCCATACAATAAAATCAGCACAAAGTGCTTCACACATTAAAATCAGTACAGTCCCCCCCTCCCCAACACACGCGCACATACACACACATACACATACACACACATACACACACACACGTGGATAGATATCAGCTCTAAAATTAAACTATTACGAGCCATTTTTGTTATTATATTTGTCCAAACTAGTTGTACCAGGCATTAAAATGAACAACAAATTGAATAAAATATTGGATGGTCTAACAACTTTTTCTGCGATTCTATATGTCCCAGATCACCTCTGAACGTCAACAGACCTCAACGCATCAGGGTGCATTTATAAAAACCATGTTAATATCAGATCTGAGCACGACCTGTGGGGAACTGTTGCTGTACCTGGGCAATTATAGCAGTGAGGACAGAGAGAGGGTCATCCTCCTGTAGTTGTGGCTCACACACTTTAACCTCTTTCACTTCCCCGACTTTCTTCTTAGTCTTAGGTTTGGAGTCATCCTCCTGACAAGCACACACAGAGATGCTAGATTTACTAATGTTCATATTCAAAACTACTTTACATTTCACAAAATAACAAACACATGGAAATGTGTATATACTGCATATTTAAGAGGACACTTACAGGTGGCTCCCATTGGCCCAGATGGTCAATATCCCTGATGTAAACATGGTAATGGCCGCCATAGCAGCCGCCTTTATGGATGATCACTGAGAACAGCTCGTAGGAGTAATCTGAGTCATCCCCATCAGTCTGCACAGATCAAATATGTAATAAACTTCATAGGAAAACATTTAAAAAGTATTTTTAGGCACAAAAAGTAGTTGTCAGCAAACCTGTTCACAAAATGGCCGAAGATTGATGGTGAGCGGGAAGCTGTAGCGCCCAGTCTCCTTATACCGCTCACATTTGGCAAAATCAAAGCTGAATCTCAGCAAAGACATGGTCATAAATGGAGGCAGCTTCCTCATCTTGGCAGACTGAGAGAAAGAGTAAAGGGATGAAAAATAAGGCACGTGACAAATGATGCAGAGGTAGTGCAGCAGTTTTATTGTTGTTTCAAAGGAGGAATGTTTGAAGCCTGTTCATTGTAATTACTCATTTTTATGCTTTTCATACCATAGTTTAAGGCTGCCTTAGCACAGGAAAGGCGCACCCAAACATTACCTCCATTTTAAAATACACTGACCTTGGCAGCAGTGACTAGTTTGTTACACTGTGCACAGCGATAAAGGTTATTGCCCTCGAACAACTCTTCCTCCACAAACATGTTCCATAGAGCCTCCTCCAGACTGGACATGCCACATACACAAACTGTCAGGTCCAGGAAATCCTCCTAAAAACACAAAAAACACATGTTGGCACTAGGATTAGGTTTATAAAGCACTAAGTAGCAGGGAGGTGTATACTGTTACAATCTAGCCAATCTAAAATTATTGACTGAAATAACATAAAATACTAAAAACAAGTGGAGTGTGTAGGTCAGTGGCATCAGCAGTGAGGTTGTGGGTGTATTAAATTATGTAAACGATAGCGCTTTACAAGATGTTGGAGGGGGGAAAAAAAGAAGACTTGGGATTAAATATCTCATGATCAAACTAGTAAAAGTATTAGTGTAGTCAGGATTCTGCAGAAGGTAATTGAAGTGGATTAGACACATTACAATGAATACAATGAAACTGGAACAAACATGGGCACACCTGTCTCTGGCTGACGTTCCCACACTCCTTGCAGACGATGCTGTTGACAGTGGTCCCATGGTACAGGCTGTGGATAAATGAACTACCACTGGTGCCCACCAGAGAGTGCTCCAAAGCACTGAACAGAATCCTATTTAGCTCTTGAACATCGTGCTGATTTGTTCCCTGAAAAAAGCATCAACACAGTCATACAGTTCCACCTGATTCAATTTTTTCCCAACTGAACAGCTATCAAATTTCCTACGATCAATGCACTGCAGTAAAACAGGATGTACCATAAAAGCTCAAGTACATTTCTTCACTGTGAACATAAGAAATACTCACTAGTGGAGAGTTTGTGTGTTATATAAAACTGATACACAAGTTATGTCTCCCACCACAGCCTAGGACTAAATAATAAAACTTTATCTTATAGAAAACTGAATATACTCATGTTCATCTATAGTGCTCTATTTTGATATAATTAGTGTACAAGTGACAATTTCTATATTGAGTTGATCATTTTTATTAGTATGTAAGCAGACACATTTCCCAGACACACTGGTCTGGGAACCCTATTGTTTTTGTTCTGATTTTTGTTTTTCCGTTGATAAAAGTGATGCTGCGGGCTAAACCGTGCAAAGCAGAATGGTGAAATTTGGAGAGCTGGTCCAGACCCCTGCATATGCCTCAGATTGGAGAGAAAAAAAAAAATCGTATGGCAGGGGGCGCTATAATCAAGGCAAATTCATTTTGGTCTATAATTAACACTCTTAAAAAATATATCCTATAGGCCACACCCATTTCTGCCTTAATAGTTTTTCACCTGGGGTCCCGGTGGCGCAGGGAGGATTGGCCCCCATTCATAACTGCGTGTAGTTCCTTGCACACATAGAATGTTTTGTTTTTCTTCTGCTTGAAAAACAAATGAATGAATGAATGAATAGCTTATTATGTTGTGTCAAATCAGACTCTTTACAGCTATAGTTTTTATTAATTAGACTAGATATTGTGTTGTTCGTAACACTACTACAGCCTGCTACAGAACACTCATTGCACTCTCAGACAAACCTCTTAATGAACATAAGACAGCCTGTGTGCTAAAACATATTCTGCATATATGCTCACTAAACCTCAACCACCCCATGATAAACTGGAACACTGATCAGTGTAATGTGTACTTTTTTTTAATACTGCCAAGTCACTGTGTACTGCAGAGTAAGTCCATCACTGATATAATAACTGTAACCTGAACCTCTTTGTCTCAGTGACGTGACAAAGGCAAGCAATAGACACAGACCTCAGTGCTGTTCCAGCCGAAGCTGTCGGTAAGGTCGGCAGTGGAGGCGCTCTGCTGGTCGACCAGCAACAGACGGGCAAATAGTCTCTGGAGCTCAAGGGGAATCACTCGGACCTGCAGAGGACAAGGGAAAACATGGTTACAATGAACAAATGAATGAATATTTTGTCTGTGACGACCGCTAGGGTACGTCTTGCTCCTTGCTCTCTCTCTCTCTCTGTGTTCTATCTCTCCTCAGGTATTTAGTTGAGCGGCACCATGGTTACCAGAAGTTTGAAGTCTCCTAGGCAACCAGAAAGACTACTTAAGCCCTCGACGCAGATCTTGCGTGTTCTTTCTCCCAGCCGATTCCTACTGCGAGGATCGCCTTGCTAACGCTTATGTTACATTTGGTGCTCTGGCACTAATAAACCTTTCATACTGGAGATTCTCCCGTTCTCCGTGCGTTTTTGTCAAGCACTCTGAGCCAGACTTGACATGTCATAAACTAATGTGTCCAGCCCATATAGGCTTATAAGACACTATCAACATTCAAAACAGGAAGATGACCAACATATAAAACATAAACTCATCCGAATAACAATTACAATTTATAAGGCCACAAATCACAATCTGCATGTGGTAAGGATGCACCACTTGAGAATAATAAGGGCTGATTTGAGCAATATCATGCTATTGAACATAAAGATAACTACTATGAGAAATGATCAATCATTGATATTGTTATAAATTGAATTAACTTTAGGACTAACATTTAGGTCAAAGAAATAAATACTCAAGTAGTAAAAAAGGATGACTGCAAATCATCGTCAAACCTGGAACTTCAAACTAAACCAAAAAGTTCATTGTGGGTGTGATTTCAGAGGCCTGATATCAGACTTATGCCATTATTAGAGTTCTGACTACGGGTGTGTATTGGAAAGAATTTGGTGATACAACACAAATCATAATACTGGAATCACAATATATGACAATACTGTTAACAAGGTGGGGGTTTTTTGTTTGTTTTGGGGTTTTTTTTTTTCTTTTTTCTTTTTTTAAAAGCTCATTTCTTGGGAAAATTGAATTATGCCAGAAACATGCATAGATACTAGACACATTTTTATTTGATCAGCACAGGATTTAATGCTATATTGCAACTTTCCTCTAAAAACTTAAAGTGCAGGATTTGGATAAATAAAGTTTCAACATCTGGCTTTACCACTACAAAGAACACCCACGAACAATAAATAAACAAAATAAGGTTTTATAGACATTACATTTTCAGATCCTGCTAAAATGTCCATATTCTACCAGCTGTAAAAAAGAAGACATAGTGGACAATATTACCTTTACAATTTCAAAAAACTACATGCATGACCTACAATATCCCAATACTACTTTTGTAGTAGTCAATCCCTCGAATTCTTATGTTTCAGTAGATCTCATGCTAGGGGTGTAAGAAAATAACACATATCATTTCATGATACTAAATAAATATTACAATATATTGCGGAATCGATATTTTCTTACACCCTTAGTTCTGACAATATCAATAGTTTATGTAAGAGTCTGTGGATCACAGCACCACTTACTTTGGCCCCTGGTTTCTCTTTATCCTCCAGATGTCCCAACTCCTCTGGCCCCAGATTGAACAGCTCCTCTGCAAAAACAAACACCATGCTGAGGTCAAACTGACCACCACCTGCCCCTCCTGGTGCCTTTAGGAGTCACCGGGCCTCACCTCTGAACTCTGGGGTGAACAGTAGGGTCTGGAGCAGAGAGTTGAGGTAGCAGGTGCCCCCCTGGTTCTTGATGCCGCACAGATTGCTCCTTCCTCGGGGCGGAGGAGGCTCGTCTCCCCCCTTTGTCACTCTCCCCTTGGATGGTGTGGAAGAGAAGCCTCCTTCCTCCTCTTCCTCGAAAAGATTTCCAAACATACCGTGGCGTGAACTCTTGACTTTCTTGGTTTGCTTTTAGTAACACAGGGACTCAGCCTGGACGTACCGGGTGTGTGGGAGCACTATCACTATGTGCCCTCTTGCTATCTCATCTTGGTCTTTCCGAGTTCTCTGTTGACGATGGCCGGGCTCACTCTGAAATAAGACGACTTCACAGGGCTAAACATAGCGACTATTACCGGATGTGAATAACGCTAGGTTGTAGTTAGCTATGCTCTTTAGCTAGCTTGGCGCGCTAAAAGGCGAATCAATCGCAAATCAATCGCAATCCGAAACTGATGTGAGGGTTGACAGCTCAGCGAAAACGAAGAAAAAAAAAACAACGTCAAATTCTCGATGACACTCCGACTGTAAATACTTTTTAACGCCTTATGTCCTCTAAACGAAACCCCACCTCTTAACTCAAATGTATTTTTACTCAATGTTGCTTTAGACTCTCCGTTTGTATTCCTCAGTCTTTCTTAAAAACGGTAACACTTGAAACGTAAATAAAAATGCCTTCGGTGGACAGTAGGCAGCCATGTTTTTTCCTGGCAGAGACTGGAGTGATGCATCATGGTAGTTGTAGTTTCACGGTACGGTCCAGCTCAGAAAACCTTTCATGGAATTATTAAATATGATTTGCTTGACTTAGATTAAATATTTATTGTTTTTTTTTATTTCATTTGGAGTTTTTTGTCATTTAATACGCAGCAAAAACAACAATAATAAAATATTTTCTGCCACTTTTGCAGAAATAGCAACAGATACATATGAAATAAACATTATATTAAAACGAGGCTTTAACATTAAAGAGTCGCCTCTCATGGTATTTATTTACTTACTTTGTACTTAATTGATTTTACTTATTAAATTATTTATGTTTTTATTTACATTTTTCTGTCATCACATTTTCAGTGCAGCACAATAAAAGAATTGGCAAGTTTATAGCCCCCTTGTATTTTCTGCTATTTACTGACATCTATATGTTTGTTTTTGTTTTTTTTTATTTTACAGTTACCAGTCTTGTACACATAAACAAAGTGTGGCAATAAAAATTGTAATTCTGTACTTGAAATAATGCCACTTGCAGTATACATATTTTTGGTTGTTTGTTTTGATGTAGGAATGTAGATATCTGCCCAGAGCCATGTATGTGCAGGACTGCATACCAATCAAAACCTCAGATGTTATCTGATGAAATGTTTGGAATGAAAAGATGTGTTTTTTTGAACCTGTGGGGCATAACTATTTGCCACCCTTGTTGCCACCCTGCATGGTTAAAGATTGGTGGGGCAAAAACAACTCCTGACTTGCATATGAACATAATAAATCTTGTTTATTGTAATTTCAATAAGTTACTGTCACTGTTTAATATGTATAATTGACGCAGACAAAGACACAAAGTGAGAACAATTTAATATCTATGAGAGAACACAACTTCCAATGAATAAACAAAATTTTAAATATATAATGTAAATAGTCTGTACATAAAGTTGGGCTGTCTTGAGTTGTAGCCGATTCATTTCTAAGTGACAACAAACTCAAAGACATTTGGACGTTTTGTTTTTAAATAGAAATAATGCATCAATACAACAATAAGCTGTCAACTATTAAATAATTCATCTCCTTTTTGAATATTAGTTAAATCTTATACCAAAAATTCCAAGTTTTCTTTTTGTTTTGTTTTTTGTCTTTCTCTGCAACAGTAAACTAAATATCTTTCAGTTTTGGACCACAAGAACATTAGATGAGTTTCAGCTTTAGGAAAAAAACTGATTAAAATATTTTACCATTATCTGATAATGTATGGACAACAAATCAAGAAAATAATCAATAGATTCATCAATGAATAAAATAATAATTATTTGCTTTTCTAGACCAATTTGCTTACAAACCTTGCACACATAAAATTAAAATGAGGTAAATCAGTTGATAGCCTAGTACTGATGACTGATGTTTTGCCATGAATTGGGTCTAAGGTCTTTTTGTGGCAAATGACTGAGAAATCAAACAAAATCATACATTCATTTATCTTCTTACAAAGGTTGAAATGCTGTTAGAACATTTTCTTCATACTCAAAGGATATCATTATCATGAAGATTCATCCCATTTTCATTGTTTATAACCAACTGGCTGTCAAACTGTGGAAATTTTAGCTTCTCATTTAAAACCCACGATGTAATATCTTTGAAAATGTTGGTATGTAAACTCTCCCTTAAATTGGAAAAACTAGCAGTTTTACAGAAACAGTGCTGAGAACGTCACCTCATACCCTCTTTTCCACCAACACACTCAATCTGAGCTGATATTAACACTCACTTAGAATTGGTTCATTTCCTTTTATGATAGGTTAGAATAGTCATGCCTCCAGCCTCAGATGTAAGTGTTTCTTGGTTGTAGACCAGAAAAGTCTTAAATCTGTTCTGGAACCAGTTTTGCTGAGCAGAGGTGTCAAAAGTATTCCCACTCAGTCCTCAGGTAGAAGTATAGATACTAGGGTTTAAAAGACTTCTGTAGAAGTTGAAGTATCAACTCAAGCTTTTTACTCAAGTAAAACTGTAAAAGTACTGGTTTCAAAACTACTTACAGTAGAAAAGTAAATGTAAGGGGGGGAAATGCCATTAGGACAAAGGCTTAGGTGGGCCTATACAGGGGCCTGTAGTGCACCACCCCACCTCCCCAAAAAACATTTATCTAAAGGCCATAATGACTATAATGTTATGGTATAATGTTAATGTTGAAAAATGTGGGATGCACTAGTCTACCTGTTTCAGCTCATATATTTCCACTGAAAATGAAGGTATTTAGTCAAATGTAAATGTATTAAAGAACCATATATGTGTACTACTGAGCATTAACATGTGTTTATGAAGATACAGATATGATGACTAGTTGAATAAAAGTATTGGAATGGTGGTGGCCATGGGTCAGAAGGTAGAGCTGTCATCCAATAACCAAAGGGTTGACGGTTTGAATCATGCTCTGTCATGTGCTGTTGTGTCCTTGGGCAACACATTTCATCCCCCCTTGCATCCAGTGTCACTCACACTGGTGGATGAATGTGTATAAATGTTTATTGGTAGTCAGAGGGGCTGTAGGCATGAATTGGCAGCCACACTTCCATCAGTCTGCCCCAGGGCAGCTGTAGATACAAACATAGTTGACCATCACCAGAGTGAGAATGTGAGAGCGACTGAATAATGGATCGATAATGGAAAATGTTTGGGTGCCTTGAAAAGCGCTAAAGAAATCAAATTTATTATTATTACTAAAAAGTCAGGTGGAGGGATGGTGTACAAACAAAAAGGGTGTCAGAATGTTAAATGTTTGTACTTCTCATCCAACCACAATCAAATTCACTTCATCTGGAGGGCACAGTTTATCTGGATAGTTTTTTAAAAATTTGAACAGTGACAAGCCAGAATGAAAACAAGCCCAAATGAAATGGGAGTAATGAGGCTATTTTTAAAATGTAAGGAGTAGAAGTAAAAAGTCAGTTGAAAAATAATTACTCCGGTAATGTATAGATTACCAAAATTTCTACTCTGTGAAGTATTTGTGCTTCGTTACTTGACACCTCTGTTGTTGAGAGA
>JAPTGZ010000016.1:20540084-20552757 GCA_029814645.1 Fowleria isostigma | reverse complement strand
GATACACACAGGAGTTAGTACTTGATTGCATAACCATTGTTTTTTGATGACTTTTGATGGTCTAATAATTTTTTCCATGACTGTAGTTCAATCAGTACTTTTGTTTTTGCAGCACTGTATTTTAGATGAGTCCTTACATATGTCTGATTATTAAATTATTTTTCAACCCACACTTTTTCATAGTCTTCCTGTCAAGTGTTCAGTGTGTGATATTTTAATACAACTTGTAATTTTCAGTATAGTTTTAGATGCACCTTTTAAATTTGGTGGAATGTTAACCTATAAAGACCCAAACATCCACCATTGACTAAAACCACCTACTGATCTAAACTGTCCAATCAATAGATGTACATCATTGGTGTAAATACAGTTTGGCATCCAGTCATGGTCATCAGATATGACCCACTGACATGACAGTTGATGGAAACACTAGGTTTATGTTCAGTTATTGATATATTTGATTGAAAAAGTCACTTTTTTCAGTTTTCTCTGTTTTTTACTCTCAACTTCAGTCTGAGCTTTGAAGAACATCCACATGATTAGAGAATGAAATATAGAAAAATAGAGTATTTTCACCAAAAAATGTAAAATGCAGAGGATATTAACATAATAAAATGGTGATAAATCATTTAGGAGAGGTTAAATAGAGAGAAAAAATTATTTGGGAACTGACACAAAAATCTCACTGGGTCTTTATGAGTTAATGCAATGTAATGGATCAAACTTTTACCTAATCTATGATTGGCCACAGCAAGGTAGGTTTGTTGGTTGATGATAAAGGCCTCCCAGTCCCGTGCACAGTGGGTCTGTAGCGTCTGAAACGCCACAAATCGTTTTCTCCTTTTGCTCCACTTGTAAATCACAGAGAAATCTGCATCTGGCTCTTTGTTACCATGTTTGTCTGGACCTCCTCCAAAGTTAGACACCACCAGAAATGTCTGGAGTAAAAACAGAAAAACACAAAAGACATTAAATGGCAATTTCGCAGAGATTCCCACTGTACAGTCGCAGAAAAAGTTATTAGACCACACTTGTTTTCTTCAATTTCTCGTTCATTTTAATGCCTGGTACAACTAAAGGTACATTTGTTTGGACAATATAATGATAACAATGAAAATAGCTCATAAGAGGTTAATTTAAGAGTTGATATCAATCCATTTTCCATGGCTTTCTTGATAATAAGAAAAATCACATAAGTTCTTAATATCTATGACATTGAACTGACAAAAACAGTACTTTTAGGCATTCCATGTTTTCTTTTGCCTGTTTTAGTCATATTATACACAAAAGAGTTAGTACTTGATTGCATAACCATTGTTTTTGATGACTTTTGATGGTCTAATATTTTTTTCAGCGACTGTATTTAAATGTCCTTCAATATCTCTTCGCCAACTCTACCTTTTTGCCCATACTGAAATGTCTCCAGGCTAGAGCTCCGAAGGTGCTGACATTCTGGTAGAGTTGGAACCCTGTGGGTGTCCACAGATACACAGCAGAGCCCCACACAGAGGACCGCTGAGCCATGGCTGCCATTGTACCAACACCAGGTACCTGGAACACCTGAAGACAAGATGACTTAGAAAACTACACCTAATGCAGTTGAAGTTTGATATGTTTTTAAGTGACACTAACAGTTAATCTCACATCAAGGCCCTGTTATTTATTTGTGTTACATCACATGGTCTGGACACAGATGGGTCCTCCTACGCAGTGTGAAACTCAGTGGCTCTTGAAAGAGATAACTTTTCTAAAGCACTAAATTTAGTTTTTAATTTTCTTTTTTCTAGTTGTAAGAATAAGCTGAGTTATATGCAGAGTTCATACATATTTTTCAAGGTCACATTCAAATATTTTTAAAGGTAAATTTCCCATTTTCCCAGCACAGCACATTATTGCTGGGGTAAACACACACAAAATAAGTCAAGTTGTAATTCTTCAGACGTACCTCTACATCATGTGTCTCTGAGCTGGTGGTGAGGACCTGATGCTCCAACACATAATCCAGTCGTTGATGATCTAAGTGGAGGTTTATAGATTTTAAGTAACAGCTGAATGAAGCCCTCATGTGCCACTGGTTTGCGTTTAATCCTCACCTTGTAGCACAGTGATCCATTCTGAACCGTCACAGAGGTACAGACCTTTCCTGAGTGGGTTGAACCACAGCTGGCCTTCTAATAGAGGTGTACAGGACCGGTCCAAACCCACTGACACTCGCCGTTCTGTTGGAGACAAAACAGGGTGAAGACATAAGCATGTAGTCAAAAAGCATCATACTTTATCAAAGTGTCGTAACAGCTCAGTATTTTTTCCCCAAATATTGCGGAGCAGTTACAAGGGGTTCTCTCCCTTCACCAACTGTCAGCTGGGATAGTCCCCACACACATACACATTTCAGAGGTCTAAGCAGTCTCAGAAAATGAGTGAATATTTACTTAAAGGAGTGATATTTTGCTTTTTTTTTTTTTTAAAGGAATTATGCATTTTAAAACATTTTCCTGTGGTCTACATAAACTGTAAATACTCTGTTTGAGTCTGAATTCTTCATAATTTCAACTCCACAGGTCCATCTTCAACCTTATTTCTGAGCAAGGACACCAGAAACGCAGTTTTGAGTGCTGTCCCTTTAAATGTAAATGAGCCACTTCACACACACACACACACACACACACACACACACGCACGTGGAGAAATGTCTTAAACTTACATGTCCAAATGTAATGATGTAACTAGTTATAGATGTAACAAATTAAGAAGGAATTAAAACAGGTTGTAGGAATCCACTCAATTTTTTTGCCAAAATGAATATAAAGATAGCTCTGCAGCACCTGGAGAGTTCACATTCAAACTTTATGAACTATTAAGGTCCAAATACACAAATGAATGTACCAAAGACTAACAGGTTTAGCTAAATATGACCCCTTTAAGAACAAATTTGTTTCCATTTCATGTTACCGTATTCATCTACTCCACTACATCTCAAGACAAATATTGTCCTTTTTACTTCAATTTGTCTCCTTGACTTCCCATTCAAATGATGATCCAATACAACTGTGTAAGGGGTTTAAATCAACCTATCAAACTGTTAATAGAACAAGCTATTAAAATCCAATGCAACAAAGATGAACCCAAATGCATCTACTGATCTAAAATGTTTGATAACTCCCAAACCAGTAAACCTATCAACATATAAAAATAATTCACGTAAAATGCAGTTTGTTGCTTTTTCATGGTCATCAGATATGATCCATGTGGACGTTCAGAGGCTCTGTAGTGAATGTGGAAACATCATCATTATTTTCAACATTGATTCACCGGAAAAAAACCCAATGAGTTTGAGAAATTATAGTAGATGGACACACTTGGTTTATTTTTAGTTAATGATATACTTGTTTAAAGTGTCACTTTTTTCAGTTTTCTTTGTTTTTTTAACACAACCCTCAAATTTAATCTGAGCTGTGATGAACATCTACACGATCAGTGAATTAAATACAGGAAAATATTTGATTTTCACTGATAAATATAGCAAACAATATTTTAATAACGGGTGATAAATCACTTAAGAAAAGTTAAATATAGGGAAAAGAATATTTTGGGACTGCCACAAAAGTATCACTGGGTCTTCACGGGTTAAATCAGTGGTTTCCATTCATTTTTTTTTCTGCAAAAGAAGCACATTGTCAACTAATATAACACTTTTCATCATATGCCTGTGGACTAGTAATCATAATTAGGAAAAAAAAAAAACCAAGCAATAGTTTTTCCTTCAAATGTTTCTCATTGTTATAGAGCAGTTCAACCTGACATCACCCCCAGCAGCTCCAACAGTATAGGGTTTACTATTTCAGATGATTTGCATGTGCTTATGTGTGGTTTGTGTTGGAGCTGGTCTTGTACATTTGGGTGATGCAGATGACTCTTACAGAGTTGAAAGAGTATCCGACGGGAGGATGTGTTCTACCTGTAGGGTTGAAAACTGTAATAAATAAACATTTGATGCAATATTTTTGTTAAATTGCTTGAATTAGACCTGAAAGCCCATACACTGATTACATCTTGATTATGATTGTGATGTACAGAAGCAGTATAACAAAATTTGTTACCTGATGTATGAACAATATGACTTTCAGGATGCGATTCCCATTCTAAGCAAACTCATCAAGTCAAAATTAAAACTTTCTCAAAAATAGTAATCAGAGAAATAACAGTAAACAATAGAACAAAAAAAAACTAACAAGTTCTGTTTCTATAAATGTTGACAAGTGAGAAATTCCTCACCACTCTACAAACATAAAAATCTTATTTATTGAACCTTTAATAATGTATATCAGTCAGAGGGACAAAACCATTGCATTGTGGTATTAATTTTGTTCTGCTTCATTACTTGTAATTGAGTATTTTTATATTGCTGGAAAGGATGTTAATAGTGAACTCACCATATGAAGTGGGTCCGTTATCGTTCTTTCTCCCCATGATAGGCAGGTCTAGGAGAAGTGGTGGCACTGACAGAGCAGTTAGCTGTGGTTCGGATGACGGGCAGATGTGACCAGTGGCATCTGAACCTGGAACCAGAACCAACTGTCGCAGCAGACCCTACACAGAGAGTACCACATAAAACAGCCATTAGTTTCAGGGGTTTAGAAGCTTATGTCTAATCAAAGCAGACGGGTGCTTCTATAAAACTGGTCCTAAAAACAGGACAAAGATATAGATGAACGTTATGAAGCAAATTTGGAGGCAGTTTGGGATACAAGAGAAGCTATTATTCAAATAAAACACATTTTTATTTTGTTTTTATATTATTTTTATATAATAATCTGCATGTAACACAGTAAAAAGGACACAAAATTGATGCACTACAAATTTTTTAAATATTTTTTTATTCTTTCACAGGTACATTTTGGGAGTTGAACTAGTTATGCAAAGCAGAGTGTTTCACAAAAATTACCACTGTTGCAAAATCACTCGCAATTAATTTGTTTTTAAATGGGCAGATTCCGCATGTAACGTGAGTGGACACAATGGGTTACACACAAAACCTGGAATGAGACTGAGATTCATGAAAAACCCACATGTCTGGATTAGGAAAACCACTAGCATCATCAAATTTAACACAGTGTCCTTATTTACGGTGCTACATAAGAGCATTTTGAACCATATTTTCAGGATCAAATGCATTGACACCTGGTCCTATTTTTGGACCCAATGTTTTATTAGAAATTAATTGATTTTGGGAAGGCGAAGGGCAAGAGTATTATTTTTTTGCGTTTATCTGAGGTCATCATTAGATACATCCTGGGAGGAAATATGTCTAAATTTCTCTATTATTATTTGGTCTAAAAAGGTGGCAAAGTACCGGATACCAAAATAAACCCAGTTTCATGGAAGCACCCAGATACAAGGAGAGATCGTTCTTACTGAGAAAAGGCCTTTCCATCTGCCACGACTGCCGATGTGGAATCTGGATCCCTGAATGTTGAGCTCTGAGGGGAAAGGCCTGGAGGGAACACTGATTGGTATAATAGACATAATTAGATATAAAATATTGCCTTCCGTGAGCAGGCTCTAAATAGCTTTTGTAAATAGACCCCTGTGTCCTGGGTTGGAGACAGGAGAATTTGAGGCAGGAATCGTACACTATAGGTCGTGTTTGGTTGCTGGTGTTACTCCCTTTAGTGTGCCAGAGGGAGTTTCCACTAAATCTATCAAATACTGTCAGGTCACTATGATATGGCTGCAGGCTGTGAGCCGATTTGGAGCAGAGCCATTGTATTGTGTTGAAAGATCTACTATACCTCAAGGCTGTTCAGAGGAAAGAGGAAAAGATGATGGCAGGACATAAAGGTGTAGATTTCAGGGGGAAGCCGGGGATAACTCCCTCTCAATATTAAGAGTGCACACTTTTGCCCTCGCTAATAAAAACATGAAAAAGCAGAGAGCTAATTTTGAGCGCCTGTAGAGGGAATCATGCATCAAATGGGAAAAGATGGATTGTTCCTGTCAAATGCAGATGTTATATCCACATACAGAATATGAAGATAAATTTTGAGCTTTTGCAAACACTGACAATGTGTTACAGTCATCCTCGTCTTCTTTTGTCTGGTGGACAGTCAGAGTTGGCTATATTTGTAGATTATTGGACCCTGCTATGCTAATATTAAAGCCAAAGTTTACTGGTTACTTTTGTTAATTAAGAATATACAACTCGGTAAATGTTGACAAATGCACTGAAAATGTACTTTGGAGGAGATGTATAAATCTGCTATAATGTGATTTTGTTTTTGCAAAATTGTTATTTGCAAAAACAAATTGTATTTACTTTTTCATTTTGTTTTTATATGGTTTTTTTGTCACTTTTTGAATGTGTAATAACAATAAAATTTTATTATTTCTTTTGTATAGTAGAAAAAATCCTCCTTTTTTGTTTTGGTTGTTTTCTGTTGATAACTTGCTTTGGGCATTTACTTTGTTGGTGACTGTATTGTGATTTTTTTTATAAAAAACATTTATTCATTCATTCATTCATAATGGAGCATACAAACAAGCAAGTGGAGACAAACACTTCCCAATTTATAAAGTTGTGCTCATAAGTTTACATACTCTAGCAGAATTTGTGATTCTTTGGCCATTTTTCAGAGAATATGAGTGTTAAAACAATTTTTTTCCTTTTACTCATGGTTAGTGGTTGGGTGAATCCATTTATTATCAAACAATTGTGTTTGCTCTTTTGAAATCATACTGACCTCAGAAACTATTCAAATGACCCTGATCTAAAGTTTACATACACTAGTTATTAATCCTCTGTATTGGTCCCGCCCCTTTAACATCAATTTCAAGTCTTTTGTGGTCATTGTGGATCACTTTATTTTCTCAGATGGTAAAGCTGCTCATTCTTCTTGGTAAAACACCTTCAGTTACTTATAGATTTTAGGTTTTCTTGCATGAACTGCATGTTTGAGATCTCCCCAAAGTAGATCAATGATACCGAGGTCAGGAGATGGAGATGGACACTCCAGAACCTTCTCTTATTCCTGCCGTAGCTAATGACAGGTCGACAGTTCCTTGTGTTTTGGGTCATTGTCATGTTGGAACATCCAAGACCACCCAATGCACATTCAAGGTCAGGGTATGGAAACTTATGCGCACAACTATGTATGAAACGATTGCACAGTTTGTTGACAGGTAATCGTATCTATGGTAATTCATTTGGTGATCATGTGACTTGTAATCGGCGGCACTAATATTCACGTAAAGCACACTGCACTTTATTTTGCTGTAGAAAACAGCAACAAATGCAGCAGTCACTATATGAGTCTTCTTCTTTTTCTACCTTATGGCAAGTAACATCCACCATTAACCCATAAGGACCCAGTGTGACATATATGGTACATCCCAAATACATTTTTTTCTATATTCAATCTTCCTTAAGTGGTTTATCACCATTTATTGTAATTTCATCTTTTCTATTTTATTATTTTTCAGTGAAAATCAGCTGTTTTCCAACAATTAATTTACTAATCATGTAGATATTCATAAAAAATTAAAGTAAAGTTGAGAATTGCTATATAAAAAACAGACAAAACTGAAGAAAAAGTGACTTTTTCAGTAAAATATATCATTAACCAAACATAAACCCAGTGTGTCCATCCACTGCCATTGATCCAACTCCATGGGTTTTACTGGTGAATCAATTTTGTAGAAGATGACAATGTTTCCATGGTAACTATAGAGCCTCTGAATGTCTAAATGGGTCATGTCTGATGATCATGAGAAGATGAATAACTGTATTTTACACCAATTATGGACATGGATTAGTGGATCAACAGGATTAAACAGTTTTTATCAGTACATGGTTTTGTAGATGGTGAATGTTTGGGTCTTTATGGGTTAAAAAAAAAAAAGGTTAAATATAGAGGAAAATATAATTTGAGAACTGATTTAAAAGTGGTGCTGGGTCTTTATGGGTTAAAGAACCGCACCATTATCTACTACACTACACCCCTACGCTGGCTCTAAAAGGGTCATTCTGCATTTGTACCAAATCGTAGCAGAGGGTTAGATGAGGTTCATTCAGCTGGCTTCAATCTGCAGCTTCACCACTAGATGTCATTAAATATTACATACTGAGCCTTCATCGTGTTCAAACAAAACCTACATCCTTTACAGGGCAAAGAAAATAGAGAGAGAAAAGAAAAACAATAGAACGGTGTTGAGCTTACATTTCCATTGGTGCGTTGCAGTCGACTGTGAGCCTCACATGACGACTGTTAACAGCTAAAACCAGAGTGTGCCACCGGTTATCAGTCAGTCCTGTGCCTCGAAACACCCAGTGCTCTACAACCCCTGCATGACCTTTAAACAGGAAGTGCAGGCGGTTTCTAGAGAACCTCAGTCCCAGTATGATCCGTCCATGTTCCTCCTGTCGCTCTTCTCTGCTGTTACCTCTCTCTTTATCCTTTAAAATGTTACGCTCATGACCCTCCTCTCCCGAACCTCTTTTCTCTGTTTGTTTGGACTCCATCAATGTGAAGATGTAGTCATTCCTCTGAAACACAAGGAGCATAAAAACACTCAGGTGTATTGTAAGTTGTTTCGGACAAATATGGCGGATGGTTGATATTTACCGTGGAAGTACCATGAGAGACTGCAAGTGTCACAACAAGAGAGAATTCTCTGGGGAAGATGTCGCAGTTTGCCAGCAGCTCAGAGGATGGGAAACTCATAGATGCATGGGGGCTTGAGAAATGAATGCCCCTCACCCCTCCAGACTGCCTAATGTGCACCCCTGGCAGGAGTTTAGAGGTGTCCTTCTCCAGGACAAAGGACAGCAGGTCCAGAGGCACCAAATCTATCAACAATAGCAAATAAAGAAGTCAGAAAGATTGTCTTAGGGCTTTCAGAAACTGCTATAGGCTTACTATAAAACAAGGGCTGCACCTAGGGGTTGTCACAGAAGCATAAGCTATAGGTTTTTTTTAGACTTATTTAACCCATAAGGATTCAGTATGACATTTGTGTCAGTTCCCAAATTATGTTTTCTCTATATCGAACCTTTCTTGAGTGATTTATCATCATTTATTGTAATATTATCCTCACGCTTTTTAATCTCATAAAAGTATGACATTATTTTTGATAAATTATCAGCTTCTTCAAACCTAAGACTTTATTGTCATAATATTATGGCTTTAGTCTCAAAAAATTATGACTCTTTTTGTATTCAACTTTATTCTTGTAAAATTACTTGTTTTATCTTGACATTTTACAACTTTATTCTCGTAATGACAAGTGTTTTTTATTTTTCTTATGTGGCCCTAATATAATACAGTAAAACTCAGTTTTGTCCAAATTTTTTTTTTAACTATGCTTATGTTCATCAAGAAATTGATTAAAATCTTATTTTTCAAAGGTGATATATTTGTTTTTGTTTAGCACTGTACAGTATATAGAATGACATCCAACTACACTAAGGTTGTACTGTTACATAACAGCATCTTTGCTGGAAATTTAATTCTATTTTCTTCTGAAATTAATAAAGCTTTATCATTTTAATCAGGACATTAGTGTTGGATATTATTGTGAAGTGCTGATATGTTTTATGTGTTACAACTTAATTTTCCAGTTAGAAAAGTCAGCAAAAATGATAATGTAAGCTGTAATACTTTGCTGAAGGAATCAAAGCATACTTCATCATGGTATCCATGAATATTTATAACCTTTTCTAAAGTAAAGTTAAGTAAACTTTGTTATCCTGGAGGGCAGATTTGTCTTGGGTACACTGCTACAGCCTGTTGCATTACATGAAACGAACCGCACACCATTATTTGACAACACACCTTACCACAGTGTCAGTCAACATACATTCATAACAGCATAAAAATAGCAATAAAACATAAGCATGTCACAAAAACGGCTTGTGTGTAGATCACACATTGAGTCTGTTAGGTCATTTTTTGAGCTAAACATCTTAAAGGAGGTTGGAACAAATAACAACTTCAGGCTATTTGATTTGGAGGCGGCAATTCATATTAGTTCATATTATTTTTGGTGATTGTTTTATGACTTTCTCATGACTTTTATAGCTTGTGCATGCTGGCTAACCTGTTTTTTTGTCACATTTCAACAGTAAAATGAGTTTGCTGCTTCACAGGATGTTTTACTGTATGGAAATTTGCAAAGATGCTTGAAGTTGCACCAGTAGATTTGCAGCAACTTTATTAATTTATCGATGTGTTTATAAAGGAATAAAGTAGGGGGCAAGTCCATTTCACCCATAAAGACCCAGTAATATTTTTTTTGGCATTTTCTAAATGAATTTTTCTCTAAAGTGGAATATTTTCAAATGATTTATCACCATTTATTATAATATTACCCACTGTATTTTGCATTTTTTTCTGTGTAAATCATATATTTTGCAATATTCAATTCACTGCTCATGCAGATGTTCATAAAAGCTCCAATTAAAGTTGAGGGTTATCGAATCAGAAACAGAAAAAAATTAAGAAAAAACGACTTTTTCAGCAAAAATTTCATTAACTGAACATAAACCCAGTGTTTCCATCCACTGTCATTGACACAACTCCATGAGTTTTACTGATGAATCAATGTTTTAAAAGATGACAGTGTTTCTATGGTAAATACAGAGCCTCTAAATGTCCAAATGAGTCATATCTTATTATAATTACAGCTGATAAACTGCATTTTACCTCAATTATTTACATGTATTTATAGGATTAGTAGATCACCAGGTATTTAATAGTTTAAATCAGTCGATGGTTTTGGCTGTTTGGGTCTTTATGGGTTAAACATTTTAATACTAGTGTTTTATTGGATGTAAAGAAGGGTTAATGCAGATGATATTAAAACTATAACCTGTAACAACTGTTGTAAACTAATAAATTAACTAATGCTATCCCATGCTCAATCCCTGACCCTCCCGCGGTGTGAGAAATAGCCCTGGGTGGGACTGAAGCTATAGAGGGTTTGGAGGGACTGTTATTGAGAGAGAATAATGAGAGGGAATTACTCCCAAACTCATGAAACACCCTACAAACATGCACCCTGTTCATCCTGATATTCAAAGATGAGTAGAATTGTTGTGGAATTCCTAACCACATCCACTGCCTGTACTTGTTTGTGGATGTTAATTTGAGTTAATATCACATTCACAGTAGCACTCCCATTCTACTGTAAGCAGACACAGACAGTTGGAATTATCCCAAAGAATTTCAGCTGGAGGGGTTTCCCAGGTTTTAGACGAAACCATAAACCATCCAGTGAATAATCATTAACTGAACATCACATGTGCAGAGCTGAGACAGAAGCTGACGTTAGGGAGAGACCAAGGAGAATAAAATGACACAATACCTGTGCAGTGTCTCAGTGAGTTTGCAGTTGCGTCAATGACCTGTAACCCCAGGAGAAGGAGTTGCACAAGTGTAAGCGATGACATGATTCAGTTGTTGGTGGGTATCACTGTCTCCATATCAGGTGTATCTCTACGTGTCACTGCCTTTTGTTTAGAAAAAATCCACTCCAACAAACTTCAAGATATGGATCCAGTGAGCATAAAATGTCCACAATCTCTGGTCAAAGTCATCAAACTGGATTTCCTCCTGTATAAGAGTCATATGTACTCAGTCATAAAAGAGGCAAGCAGTCGCAAGGCATCAGAGCTCACATGGAAATCCATTCATCTCTGTGGAGAATCCTGCACCTGCAGCCGCTTTTAAGCACCGGAGCCATGCAAATCACTTACCAGCCTGTCACTCATCCTCCCTCAACCGCCTCCGATGACACACAGCTGCCAGAGGGCTGCTGCGCTGCTCCACCGAGTCTGTAGGTGAGCGCTTTGTATGACTGACAAGCACAAGGACAACATATTTTACCAGAACCATACAGAAAATGCCTGTCAAAAGTCATATTTTTCAGCAAGACATTGAGCAAAAGGAAGGGGCCATGGTAGATGGTTTTAATTAAAAGGAGAGTAAAAAATAACAGAACATCCGTGACCTTTGGTCCTATAATGGATACATGGATATGAAGCAAACTGGTATCATGCTGGCTGTTATCCCATAGTTTATTAACTGAGAAACCAATGTATGTGCATGAACATGGTGATATTAGTTTTAAACCTGGATGTTTTTCTTAAAGATCTGTGTATATTGCTTATTTTTATGAAGTCTGATGGGAGTAAAATTCAGGACATAATGTACTGTGAGGACCTGGGTCAAACTGTATTAAAAGTCTAAGAAAATTACCAACAAATTCTAGAATGCGCCTGTTATTTGGTAAATATTCATCCTTATAGCACGCTGAATACACAGAACACTGGGAACAGAATTTGAATATTAAAAAAAAAAAAAAAAAAATCTAAAATTGCCATAATGTTGATCTGTCTACAGACTATTCCACTGTTAAAAAAAATGTCCTGTTCTCCTTTATAGAGAAAACGTTAAGAGACTACCTGATATTTTCTTCAGTTTCTTGTTCATTTTAATGCCTGGTACAACTAAAGGTACATTTGGACAAATATAATGATAGCAACAAAAATAGCTCATAAAAGTTTAATTTAAGAGCTTATATCTGTCAATTTTTCATGATTTTCTTGATAATAACCAAAATCACATGTTCTTACATCAATATCTATGACATTGTACTGACAAAAACAGTGCTTTTA
>JAPTGZ010000016.1:20417462-20428870 GCA_029814645.1 Fowleria isostigma | reverse complement strand
CCAATCAGAATGCAGAACACAATGCACGATGCAAATCCGTGAAGTAGCGAAACCGTGAAAAGTAAACCGCGTTATAGTGAGGGATCACTGTATAGAGAAAATTTAATTTGAGAACTGACAGAAAAGTAGTGCTGGGTCTTTATGGGTTAAATCAGTAGATGGTTTTGGTCGACGGTAGATGTTTGGATCTATGTGGGTTAAACTATTAAGGTACATGCCTTTAGACAATGGAAGCTAGAGTATCCATAGAGAACCCACACAGACATGCAAACACAGAAAACCCTAGTGTTGACCGGAATTGAACCCAGGACCTTTTTGCTGTGAGGCAGCAGTTAGCACCATGCTAAACTGTCTAAACCCTGTTATTGTTTCATAGCTCAATCATTAATCAAAGCTTTTTTAGTACAGTAAAATGCCCTTTTATTTCTGCCCTTTTATTCCATTATAATAACCCACATCCAACACACCCACACACAAAGCAAAACTGTCAGGTCAAAGCCTTGTCACATCTCGATCCTGTTTGGTTCTGCACTCTGATCCTAAAATATCTGAAGCTTTACGCAAATATGTAACCTTTTACCCTGTCCTGAATTCCAAAACAAACTCAGATGATTTAGTAAACCAGATCAGAGTATGCTGCTAACGCTTCAGCCGGGCTAAAGCCGCAGAGAGAAGCAGCTGTTAATGTTATCTTGTGTGTACATGCATGTGCCGGTGTGTGTGTTGGTACAGCGCAAATCCCCTTTAAGAGGCCAGTTTTGAGCAGTCTGCTAATTATCACATTCTCTCTCATCTTGGATTAAACTACAATCACATACACCCTCCCCCCACCAACACCCTGGCAACAAAACTCCACAGCAACAGTGTGGAAACAGGGCACCATGGAAACAGCCTCCCTCTCCTCTTTAAGCACTGATGGATGATGGGAAACTGAGTTTAGGTGGAGGGAACTGTGGGACATGCTGGTAGCACAAGGTGAATATTGGGAGGGGAAAGGGGAAAATCTGCTGGTAGTCTGAGTTGTAGTGGATGAGGGGAGGTTTTAGTGACATAAGCTTTACAGTACAATAGGTTTCAGCTGAGCAAGAGTGGGTAGGTGAAGGAGAAGGACAGAGCTGGAAACAGGCCAGAAGGAGGAGAGAAACTGGCAGTGCAGCGCTAAAACTGGGAGATGGAGAAGAGAGTGGCTGCAGGGAAAAGAGAGCATTAGAGGGAAGGGAAAAGAGAAAAGAGAGGGAGAGAAAAAGAAGCAGAGCTGATGCAGTTCCTGAGCAGAACAAATGTGTTTGGAGCTGCTGAATATAGGTCACACATCTCCAGTGACTGTTCCCTTCCCTCCACTGAAGCAGCTTTCTGCACTGTATGTGCTTCACTGGAAATCCTGCATGATTTGGGCCACAATCTATGTACACCCCCAAGCTGGATTTTGTGTCACTGTGCAGTAGAAATGTCTCACACAAAATAAAAGGGTTGAATAGTGCTTTTATTCCAGGACACATACCCTGTAGTAAAAGCAGGAGTAAAATAATGAAAACTGCTTCTTTGAAATTATTTGGTTTGTTTGCATGAATGTTTCACAAGTAGCTGTACAGAATGCATCGAGGTGATGAATATTTTACAACAGAGCAAGTTCTGTGCAGGAAATCAATCTAAATGCGAGAAAGCTTTCATTGCTCTGTAACAAGGCTATTTTCTGGATGTGATGGTATGTCTTTTTTCATTAAAACATCTTTTGGATATGGCCTCATTTTCAGTGATGTGAGGAGTTCACTTCAAATAGCATACATGTATGGAAATATTAGAAAAGCCAAGGTTTAGCTGAGTAGTTTCTAATCATAGGTAATAGTATTACAGGTCTTACATGGGCTTTTGGAACTGTTTCCATGCTTACATGAAGTTTGTATTAAATTCTTCTTTGTGCTGAAGGGCAATCTTTTCTGAGCTAACAAGTGTTTTATGTGGCTTCATCTGTGGAGACAGCCAGTATGCTGATATCTATGAATTTCCGTAGATATCCTTATGATCATTTCTATGTTCTCCAGTGCCTCTCTTTAGCTCCTCTACAGCAGTGGTTAGCTTAAACTAGTGTTTGTCAAATGGTATGGGATATGGGATCTCTCCTGGATTTTTCATTTAGCTGGTGGAACAAATGTTTAACCTTGGAGCATCCTGGACTCATTTTGAGGATGTACAACAAACCAAACTACTGCCTCAGTGATCTGTTACTAGACTAAACAAAGAGTTTATGTTTGGAGAATGGACAAGGATTGGACTGGAAAAGAAACATGTGACATGTTTGTGTTTTTGCACAGTTTGTATGGTTTGCACTTTATTGTTATGAGATGTGACATGGAAACAGGCTCATTGAACCATTGATATTGTCACATGTTCATCTTTGGTACCGAAATTTGTTTATTGTTCTAAAAATGTAACTTTATTGTCATAGTTGTAAGAAAATTGCGCATTTCCTATTTTATATGTATAAATATTGTCTCCAGGAGCCGTCTCGTTGAGTTTATTTGTATTATTAAAGCAAAAATCAAAGTTTTTAATTTGAACAACAAATTATTCAAGAAAAAGCAAAAAGTATTGTTCCGATATTGATGTTTCTTTTCAATTAAAGTTATAATTGCGCCACTGGTACAAAGTTGTTGGTGATGAGGGGAGCCTGGAGATTTTTTGTCCACCAAAGGGGGGCCCGACAAAAAAAAAATGAGAACCACTGGCTTAAACAGAAAGCCCCACATAGTGGGTCATTTGTGCCATTAATAATGCCAGGAAAATTATGTACTTATGTGCATTCATAGTGAATAAAAATTGTTTTATTGATGTGTAAAGTCTGTGTTGAATGGTTCAAGTGTCTGGAGCACAAGAATTAAAAGTACTTTCCCAAATTTAGTGTTTGTACACAGGACCTCAAGCACTAGTCAACCACTTGAACATGTCAAATCATGATTATGGGACCAGTTTAAAAAGAAATGATGCATAATGACTTCCATTAGGGGCTTTATAAATAATTACAAACCAATGACACTCACATCTGATGTTTGAAGAAATGCCCACACAGCCTTTTCATACAGGATGCAACGATGAAGAGAATGTGTCACCAGTAATGGATGAAAGTGCAGCATATTGAAAAAAATCTTTTGGTTTTAAAGTCTATACATAAAATCACAATAAACTATGACAGGAAGACGGCCTAAATTATTTGGTTCCTGATTTACCGGAAAGAAAATAACTGTGACTCTGTATAAATGTATATTTATCTATTTTGCTTCTGTATGTGTGTGTGAAATTAAAACAGAAGGTTTGATCCAACCAGACCCACTTAAAACTTTTATAAATTCCTAATAATGTCCACAATATCCACAATACAACCCATGCAGCTAAACTGTGGGACAGTCTTCCTGATGACATGAGACAGGCCTCTACTCTGACAATGTTCAAGTCCTGGCTGAAATCAGCTCTGTTCAACTGGATATATAACAACTGAAAGTATTCTATCTGCAATCTTCTCTTTTACTTTATTTTAATTGATTATTATTTATGTTTTATAGATTTTTTTTAATTGTAATTGTGTGTTTTAACCTATCTCTTTTCCATTTTTGTAAAGCACTGTGAGTTACCCTGTGTATGAATTGTGCTATACAAATAAACATGCCTCACCTTGCCTTGCCACAATATCTACTACGACTACAGACAGAATATCAATATTAAGTTTGTCTAAATTCAATCTAATAAAAATTTCAAATGACGGTGCAGTCAAAGGCTTTCTGTAAGATTTCAGTGGCTGTGCATGTATTAGTAATCCAATACACAACTGTCTCATCCAAAAAATGGAGGTTACATAAGATGCTTTTTTGCTAATGGAAATTGAGAGGGTGCAGTAATAAACCCTGTGGGATCCCCCTCTGGCAGAAAACACAAAATGACCATTTCCCAAAATTACATACTGCTCTCTATGAAACATGCGATTAGTTAGATAGGTAGTTACAGAACTTAGACTAAAAACCAATATCACATAAGAGCATAGCATTGTCCATAATGTCAAAACGAATAAAAAAAAAAGTAAGTTAAAAATAACAAAGGAATAAATACTGATTTAGTTTGGTTATATAGCCTGAGGAGAGAGAGACAGAGAGAAAATGAGGACAGCAGCATTTACTGAGCAAAAAGGCAGGGCAAAAGAGGACAGATGTGAGACAAACATAGGAAGTGGATGATATGATACAGCGGGGATGACAGGGGGTTATTGTGTCGGAAGGATAATGTGTCAGTGCATCGCCAAAACTGTTCTTTCCACATTCACACCTGTCACTCTCCTGGTTATCAGTTCATGGTGAATTTGCACCTGCAGTTCACTCCGTCATCAAACATACACAATAAAAGCAAAACACAAAATGTCACACCCGAGAACAAATGTCATCGGTGTCTTTGCTGTGCAGACAATGTGGTCTGAAGGGGGGTTAGGGTGGCAGCATTTAGAAATACCAGGGTCCTGTTCATGTACAGACCTGCTGCTGAGTGACCTGGTTCCACTTTTGTTATGACGTTAACTTACACAGATGAGAAAATATTAGCTGGTCACAATGTTTGATGAAATGCATAACACCACAGGATTGTATAAGAGCACAGATTTATGAACAGAAATCAGCCTCAAACCCCATAAATGAGTTAACATTGTATATTTCCAGGTCCTTCATCTTCAAGTCAGTGGGTTTTCTGGATAAAGTTTTGGTTTGATGCCTGTAATAAGGTCTGAGATTTTATGGTTTCACAAAATACACAGCATCTCCCTTGTGAAGTTAAAAAGCCAAAAACAGAGAAACAAGAGTAGAAGGTGTTGGAAACATTCTATGTCATAACACTAGATGTGGATGCTACAGGCAAAAAAATCCATCTTCTTTTTCATTGTAATGACCAATGAACAGTTTCACTACATTATTTTCAATCCAGATGTCCACACTTTAAAAATGGTTGTTTTACTAAAACTTTACACTAGCTACATATAATATGAAGAATTATTATTGCATTATTTAGCTAAATGTGAAAATCATTTTAAACAAAATGTACAAACAATAAGTATAGCATATCCACAATGAATATGCTGTAGTATAACAAAAAACAGTTTGTAATTTTGTGCTTTAACCTTTTTTTTTTATTTTCAGAAAACAAATTACCTTCATTCAGTTTCTTATCAAGCTCTATATTATGAACACAGAAATTCTTTCATAAAGTTGTTGTGTTCCTTAGTGGCCTAAAGTTAGCATTTTAATTTTGATGGCTACATTTAGGCTTCAAAACTCAAGTCTTGTCATTAAAAAGTATCTTTCTGAACAAAACATGATGTTATAAGCCTTAGCCACATTAGCCAGAGGTTATTGGTATCAATAATGTAAAACAAAGGCTTTTGTCATCATGCCTGTAGCGCTCTATTTACTTAACCTTTAGCTCTGTTTTTTGTCTCTATCACCTCTTTCAGTCACTAATGGCCCCATTCAATTTTGTTTAGCAGCTAATCATTAGCTTTGTCTGTGTACAGTGGATTTATCAGAGCTTTTCAGTTATACAGTTTGGCTGGAAACAGATTGAGGACGAAAGAGTGAGAACAAAGAAAGAGGAAAAAAAGTTGCTGGACCTAAAGCCAAAGCAATGAGATGATGGAGCCTAAGACCATAAGTATTTTTGTCAACATTACAGAATCATGGCCATGTTACACAGGGACAAGGTCAATGGAGCTGATGCAATACAACAGACTGTATATATCAGAAAGAGATAAGACTGTAACTTCACAGATTGGTTTTAAATACCAGTTTTGAAGCTGAGATGTTTGCTTTTTGAACCAGAACCGACCATATTTGGATAAATGGGCGGAGCTGAGGAATTATGTTTGATGATAAAATGGTTCAACAAACATTTGCATGACATGTTTCTTCACCAGTACTATATGCACGAGGTTGGCTGTAGCTGTGGTTGCCATTTTGGTATTTTGCATCCAGAAGTGAGGATATTTGGCCTAAATACAGAGCTGAGGGAGTGCAAGGAATGACAAACATAAGCTTACCAAGACAGTAATAGAATAAACTACATGAAACATTTACATAACAAGATTATGTGTTTGTCCTCTTGGTGTAGCTCGTAAATCACAAATGTAGCCAAACTAAATGCTAGGATAAAATAGTTTATTCAGTAAACTGTTGCATCTTGGTGATGCTAACCTCAGTCCAACTGACACTGTAACACACTTTCTGGATGGAACAATCTTTTCTTAGAGCAAACACAGGTGGAATTAAATATGAGTCAAATTAGAGTCAAATCGAGTCAAGTAATGACATTTGCATTTAAACTAGGGCAATGAGTGTTAGCTTGTTAAACATAGCCATCATTTTTTTCTCTTACTTGTCATAGGTCCTTTGTTTTTAACCTATTACAACCAGAAAACCTTTGAGTTTTGTTTGTATTTAGATGCCATCTGACATTTCATGCTTGGCTGACTGGCCAGCTATCATGTTTTCTGCCTGGATAGAGAGAGAGAGAGAGAGACTGAGACAGAGTCCAGCTGTTTCTTTGTGGTGAAGGGACAGAGCGACAAGCAGATGAATTTAAGATGTGTGGTGAGAAGTGAGTGTTGGAGTGATGAAAGACAGAGGAGAAATGAAACTAAGTGGATGTTGGAAAGACACCTCCCAAGAGGATTGATTACCCAGCACCCACTGCATGAAGTCATGTTTCTGGGTATCAGATACGCAGCTTCTGCAGCTTCTGCAAGCCTAAACATCATAACTCAATAATCATTTTTACTTTTCACACAGGCTGTCTGTGTCTAGATGTGGGGATGCAGAGGGGGGTTACATAGTGGTCTGTCAATCAATGCTGCAATCAATAAATTACCAATGGACATAGATGTGAAATAGAGCAAAAGAGGGGGCTGTTGTACTGCGCTGCTGCCAAAAATCCTCCAAACCAAAAGTGTCAGTGTTGCAATGAAAAGGTGGCACTACAGTGGCACATGTGATTAAATATTGTTAAGAGGGTCTGCAATATGACCATGTTCGTATGTGTGACTTTAGACAATGCAAGAAACTGAGGGATCACCACAATTAACTGCAGAAAATAACAGTCATCTCTCTTTAAAAAAACATAATGTATTGCACACTTTTAATACTCCTCAGCCAGAATGGACAGAGAGAATGGACAGAGACAGACAGACGGACAGACAGACAGAGAACAAAACAATTACAATACCCCTCTGGACAGAGTTGGTCAAGGGGTAAAAACTAAACTTCATAGTTCAATATTGCAATAAATACTGATCCGATAATCTTAATCAAAATAATAAGTGCATAAATCTGTAACTGCATATCAAACCTTTTTTTGTTTGTTTGTTTTAAGGTTTTTTCTTTACATAAAAATCAAGAAATTCAGGAGAGAAAATTGATATCAGACATTGCCCACTATAGGACCAAGTTTTGCTGATACAGCAAAACATAAATATCTTACAGAAATGTTTCTTTTACATTCTTATCAGTTCCTACAGTCTAAGTGTAAAAAGTAGACAAAGCCTCAGTGGTGTCACTCACTAATTTGAGGACTACTTTTTAAGCCTTCAGTTTAACATTTTTATTATTTATTTGTTTATTTCTTGTGAATGAGGGGTGAAACCAAAGGACAATGACCTCGGCTCAAACATCAAACCAATCTATAAATGTCTTAAAGTTGTAATTCCACTGTTGGTCACTTGGGGAGCTCCAAAAGGTCTTGGTTCACATACGTATACCTACAACATGTACAGTTATTTAAAGACTCATTGTAGTTTCACTTTTATTTGGACCCTCTAATAAGTAATCTGGTGGTCCATCTTTTAATTATTGTTCAGTTAATCAGATCTTTGGTCAGAGAGATGGTTTCTGTTAATGAAATCTAAACCAATTTCCTGACAGACTGTTTCACTATAATTGTGACTATAGTGTGAAGTTAGATTAATGAGACCATAAAATGACATTGTTACATGTTGCATGATGAAGTTTACAGTTTTCGAAAGTCATTAGCTACATTTTGCATTCGTTCTTAGCAAGTTAGCTTTTGCAGCTTTACCCTATTTTTCCAAATCTGGTCACTTCTGGCTCCACATAGTGAATATGGCACCACATGAATCACAACCTACTGGAACAGCAGATCACAAACCAGTGGGTAATGTGTGTCACAGTTTCTCTGTTAATAATAATATGCAATTTACAAGAGGAAATCGCCTGGCAAATGCTGTTTACTGAAAACAAACACCATATTGAGGAACATTGTCATGTTAAACACCACCATTACCATCAAACTGCTACATGATAAGACATATAAACACACAAATTGGCATTAGCTGGTGTTATTAACAGACTACATAACACATAATATAGTTAAATATTAGTGGTCTAGTTTGGGTAACGTGCTAAAACTTATGGTCAAGGGAGGAAATATACAATAACAGAGACTCTGGCTGTTTCTCAATGTCAAGTTTGCAGAGAATGGTCTTGTGATCTCTGCGAGTACGGTCTTGGTATGAACAGCCAACAGAACAGAATGGACTTCAAGAACATAGATCTCTCTAACTAGAACAGCTGTATACCTGTAAATTTTGTTCCCTGTCTCTGCTGTATTTGTGTCATCAGCTCCATAACATATTTCCTTAAAATCACCCCAATGTTACTCAATTTGATTTCAATATATTTGTACTATTTACATGTCATTTATATATATATATTTTTTTTTAATAACTGTAATACATTTTGTTGAATTCCATTTCATGATAATAAAGACATATTTCTTGCTATTCTGCCTCTCACTCATGTTCTAACATTACAGTCATGGCCAAAAGTTTTGAGAATGACACAAGTTTTGTTTTCACAAAATTTGCCCCCAGTTTTTTTTTATTTTTTTATTTCCATACATTTCCATGGTATGTTGACAAATAATTAAAGGAATTATGTAGGTTTCAATTACCTTTATTGACAAACAAATCCCATTCAAGCAAAGATTCCTTGTGTGTCATTCCCAAACTTTTGACCATGACTGTATATCATGTCATTTCGTTACGGTCACCTGGTCAAGTAAACCTTTCTGAATTAAGGTGTCACATAAGACAAGCAGACAAGCACAACATCCGGGTATCCCATGCGTTCTTAGTTTATGCGAACATTCAAATGGAACAGTATGGGCCATGACTGATGACATTTCACAAGAATGCGAGAATGGAAGAACCGACAAGAATATGTATTGAGAAACAGCATCTGATTTCTGCTTCTACAATATGGCCACACCCTTAATTATACAAAGTTTTGGCTTTAATATATTTTAAATGTATGAATACATAAATTTAAAGATATATTTTAGATGTCTTGAACTATACAGTGACCTTACATTGAACTGGGAAATCAGCCATAGGAACAAATAGGATGACATATTTATTTCTGCTGTGAAGTCACTTTAACATGGGCTCCATGAAGTGACTCACATTTGGAGTCAGCCTCAAGTGGTCAATGAGGGAATTGCATTTTTTGTTACTTGGTTTGGCTTCACTTTTCAGCCCTTTTATTGGTGCTTCTTAATTAATATTTTGGTTAAAAAAAAATTTTATAACCTCTTTAACAAATGATACTATTAAAAAGTGATGGAGACAAAATAAGCCCTGTTCCCATTATTCCCAATGTAAATGACATCTATCTCTTCATCTGCATTCAGCTGCAAAAGCCAGTGGAACAGCCTATACATTAGGAGTGACCATGGCCCTTACACACACACACACAGAGGCAATAACAAAAAAAAAAAAAAAATGGCATGACATCACTGGCAATGTGCAAGGCATTTAAACCCATATCAGATTAACTTAAGAGGGGGCAGGATAAGTAGCTTGGAGAGGACGGATATTGGAATCAAAGTCAGGGCAAGACGATGTTTCATGGGACTGTGTGTGCACATGGATGTGAAAATGAGTGATGTGTGCAAAAACAGATTAAAAGGTGAGGAGGTAACATCACATGAGGGGGGTGAAAATGTACAATGAAGGCCATTCCTGGGTAAATGCATGCATGGTGGGGGGGGGTTTGTTATCTAAATTTAAATAAGGTTTATGAGTTTTTCCCAGCATGCAGTGGAGGAATGAGCATCAGGCTGAATTAATAATCACTGATGCCAGTTGTTAACCATTTGTCTCCCTCCTGTCCAACCTCATCCTCCTCCCCCTCCTCCATTCCCGCATCCGTTACCGGGCCATTCCCACCCCGTGGCTCCATCACTAAAACAGACTAGAAAGGCTGTCTTGGTATTATAAGAGGACTGTTTGTCGGTGCCAGGCCCGCATGGTTGCTCTACCCCTCCGTTAACAGATTGGCTTTTAATCCTTCAGCCAGTCTTATGGATGCAAAAGCCCATGTCAGCTCTCGTTTGGCCAATTTATCTGCGGCTCTGCTCTGAAATCATTCACAAAGCCGGACCGGCGGACAGGCCCTGATGCTCCGCACTGATAAGTACATAAAAAAAGCAGGTTTGGGTGTTTATTTGGAGCAAGCACAGGTAAAAACGCACCGTAAAACACAGGCCAAATTCCTTGTCATTCGAGTCGACGGGAGCTGAACAACACCTGCCTAAACCAAACCTGACTCATAATATTAAAACCATAACAATTTATGCAGGCGCACCACAACGCAAATATGATCTATAGGATAATATTTATACGGCGATGATGTCAGGGTTGAAAAAAAGCAAACAAAAAAGCGGTGACACATATTCTGTAAGGCTTACCTCTGTAAAAAACGCTTCCATCCTCCCTACTCCTCCCAGACGACGCGCGCCCGGCCCCGCAGAGCGCACACACCGGCTCCGGTTTCGGGTGCGCAGCAAATCTCACCAACGGAAGGGTGAGCGGATTTGTCAAGATGGGGGAAAGGTAGCGATGTCCCGGTACTGGTGTTTCCCATTCACGACACGTTTATATCTTCACCTTTTGAATGGTTCCAAAGCAGCGCACCTCAGCAGCGGCGGCGGCGGCAGCGGCGGCCGGAGGAGACTATGCGCAAAACCAGAATCCACATCAGACACATCCAAAGACAGGGATGGAGGAATGAAGAATGTCCATGCCGGGGATCCGTCACTGAGCACTAATTGAAGCAGCCCCGGTTCTCCAGGTCCGCTTCGGTTTCAGTGTGTGTATGTGTGTGTGTGTGTATATATGTGTATGGTTGTGTGAGCGCGTGTGTGTGTACATGTGTGTATGTATGAGGATGTGAGTGTGGTGCGTGGGGTGGAGAGGAAGGACCAGTCCGGGGGCAGAACGAGCCTGACGCTGCCCACCGCGCGCACACACACACACACACACACACACACACACACACACACACACACACACACACACACACACACACACA
>JAPTGZ010000016.1:20395958-20406012 GCA_029814645.1 Fowleria isostigma | reverse complement strand
CACACACACACACACACACACACACACACACACACACACACACACACACACACACACACACACACACACACTCCAGAATTATCATTTCATACAATAACATGGGCCTAAAGAGATCTTGTTTTCATATGAGTGCCATTAACCATCATCCAACATGAAAAACTACAGGTTACAGGTTTTCTTCTAGGTCTCTAAGGTTTTTCATGCGTAAATGGCTGGAAAGGGATGAGGAACAAGGTACTGAATTTAATGTATGAATGTAGACAATTCCTGGGTCAAGACTGGGTCACGGCCCAATGGATCACAGGAGATTTTATTTGGGTTTCCACATTCACAGAAATGGATACTTCAATATGAACTATAAAAAAAAGCTCCATTCCACTGTTTCACCAACTGCTGAATAATGTATTAATTCTAACATACTTTTATCATAAAGGGTTACAACAAGAACCTTGTATTTGGTTAACACAGTCTGTTTCCTGAACAATGGCAGGGTTAATTTATCACACACACACACACACACACACACACACACACACACACACACACACACAGAGATACACATTAACAAACATGTTACCTCATCCTGAACGCATTTATTTGATCTAATCTATATTATAAAAGGAAGTGGACTCTATGTGTGTGTCTTGGGAATCACACAAACTCCAGAGAGAGCTGACTGCTGCAGTTTGGCATACCTTTGTAATTTTGGTCAAGAAAGAGACTAGTGAAAATGGCAAATTGATAGGACCAGTATTTTAGGAGATATTAATAATTTTGGAATACAATAGCCTTACAATCACATTGCTATGTCAAGAATCATTGAATCATAGAAGTGAAGGGGGTTAGCAACAGATAAAAACTATAGGGCCATGTTGCCATGGTGTCAAATTTCATGTGCAGAAACAGACATGTGTTGATTGGTCATTCAACTGAATAACATAACAGTATAAAAACTATGACATCCTCATGAGTCAACATGCTAGCATATAATATAATATTCAAATCAATGTTTTTTTTCCAATTTTCAAAGTATTACAAATATAGAAATAGGCCCTTTTCCACTGTGGGAACTTTTGTAGGAACTTTGAGCATTACCTGGAACTTTGAAAACCCTTGGTGCGTTTCCATCTAAATTACCCAGGTAAAAATCTTTCTTTTGCCCCCAGACTTTCTCCAAAAAAGTTCCTGGTAGGGAGATAGTAGTACTTTTCAGATTACCCAGAATTCTTGAGGGGTGGGGCTGTGTGCTGGAGAATGTTGATTGGTGGACTACACTTGCACCATTCTGCATTCCATTCACCCACCATAAAGCTATTATGTGGCAGCAGAATTTGTTTTGTTTAGTTCATTTCCACAAGCTTTGATAATTCGGAAAATAAACCAAAAGAGAAAATACACCAAATAACTGGACAACGTGCATTTTCAGTGTATTTGTGGAGGAGAAAATTCAGAGGAAGGTCCTTTCAATCGCCAACACTAAACGATCAAGTTTATGTAAACTTAGCCAACAAGCTACCAACGCTACATGTAAGACACTTGCCTAAAACAAATATGAGACAAGCTGAAAAAATATGAAGCAGGATTATAAGAAACTAAAGGACCACAACAGTCACAGTGAACTCAACCACCAGAACCAGAAACTGGAACTTTGGGGTGCAGTGGAAACACAAAGCACACAGATTACCAGGAATTCTTTTACCTAGGGAAATAAGTTCCCGGTAATAAAAGTTCCTGGTATTTTGGTGGAAAAGGATCTAATGATGGGAGATAAGATAATATTACAAGGAGATGCAGAAATAACAGTAAAATGGCCAGAAAAGTTTATTTATGCACATATTTGTTCTCTGATTATTACACTTTTCAATGGTATATAATTTTAAGAAGCATGTGTCTAGCACTAGTACAAGGTATATTTTAAGTAATGTATTTGTGTACTCCTACTGTTGTCCTGTTGTCCTGGTGTTTATTAGTTAGTGAGTTCCGTAACGACAGACTTTTTCTCCTGGATTAAACTAAATGAAGCCTAAGCCTATCAGAACAGCTTAAATTACCCAGATCACTATAATAACATGATTACACAGACACCCCCGTTCACTCTACTCAAGACACCCCTGGCCTTAGAAAAAGCTCCCACATATAATAATACATACACTGAGAGAAAGAACCACACAAAAAACGAAACATCCTACAGGAGAATGAAAAGTCAGCAGGTCCAGCAGTAAATGTGTGTTTTAGGAGTGTGTTGTGTCTCTGTGGGGTCTGACCGGTCAGCTGTGTGGTGAAAACATAACCTTTTATTAATTCACTTCTGTCCAGGGGGATTAGTGAATGAAATTGTCATTACTTAATTCAATGCGCAAACACACATGCAGAGTCATTGGTGTTAAGTGTGTAACTAATACAGTGACACAGTGAACAAAAGCCCAGCTGTCACCACACAGGCTTAACAATCATATATATGAATATTCATCACAGCACAGAGTGACAGAAGGTGAGCTCAGCTTTAGAAACCCTTATCTCACTTCTCTCCAGTCAGCTTCTATGTCTCATATACAATAATAAACAATGCACACTGTAAAAAAAAAAAAAAAAATCTGAGTGATCAATGCTTCAAAAAATCATAGCGCAAAAGTGACATTGTATTTCTGGGAACATTTGTGTTATAGATTTACCTATGGAAGAAGATTAGGGCCACTGAAAAAGAAAAAAAATTAAGGTCCAATATTTTTTTTTATTTGAGAAAAAGTCAGAATTCTGACAACTTAAACTAATAATAAAAAAAAATTTGGGCTTTAATTTTTTTTTTTTTTTCAATGACCCTAATCCTCTTCCATATATACCTACATTCACCAAACACATGGATATTTGAAGCTTAGATTTATTGTATGAAAGGCCTTCCATTGTTTTTAATCAAATGTCCTTAAAGTACAGTGGTTCTCAAACTTTTTACAGTAGAGCACCCCTTGAAATATACTTTTTATCCAAGTACCCTCAACTCTTGCTTCAGCATTTTTGACTGAAAAAAAAATTGGTAAAAAATTATGTTCCTGTGCCAAGGTGTCTGTTTATATTTTCAAAACTTTGCAAACAAGTAACATATATTTAACTGTAATACATAAAAAATAGCACATTTTTAAAGTAAATTTTGTGCAGAATATAAACTGAAAAGTGTCCTCTTTTATTTATAAGAAAAATTTATAAATTGGTCAATAATTAATAAATGAACCTTTCATCAACAAAAAATACAACTCAAATAAACTAATTTTGAATAATATTAAATAGGAATGTTCTTAAAATAGTAACCAAAACTTAAACTAGATGATTGCAAATAAAACTATTGTATGATTGTATTTATTGTGTTTTATATTTCAGCAGTAATTTTCATTATTTATTTTGTATTGGGTACATGATGACTTATTTAATGTATTTTTCCACCCAAAAAATTGAAGTAGCCCCTGGGGTTCTTCCAAGTACCCCTTGGGGTACATGTGCCCTACTTCGGGAACCTCTGATCTACACCATTTCATTTCATTTTCAAGAAATTTACATCCATTCAATAATATCAAGTGTCATTTTGTAATCACAGTTTATTTTTTCCTATTCAGCTTAATATCTTGTATTAACTCAAGACTTACAAAATATCCTAAGTAAATGTATGAATTACTTTTTTTTTTTTACAGAATTAACTTCTCTCATTATTATTTTTTTGTGATTATTGTCAAGTACTTACAAGCTAAGAAACAGGAGTGCAAAGTAAATTTACAGAATAAATGATTAAACCATCTTTAAATTAATAGAACATTCTGTAAAACTACCTGTTCCCTTTTTATCGAGAAAATATTATTTTTATTGAAGTATAATTCTATCCAATTTAGTTGTAAGAATACATTCTGACCATAACATCAAATCAGCTTTAAATATTTTGATGGCAACATATTTTTACTTTTAATTGTAAATGAAGAAAATAATTGTGTTTTGCAGGATATGAAGGAATTTTACTGTCCTATAGTAGGCTTTTTAAAATTTTGTCATTTATATTTTTTTACCATTATCCTAAATAAGAGCTTCATCTTCTACATTGACTCCTCAATAGTTCATTGTGTGATATTTAGTGACATTCACCAGTTAAATTGCAGATTATGGACTACCCTTGTACTTTAACACTGGATTCCACATAGTCTCAAAGAGCCACATTTATATCCACATTTATATCCACACATTATTACTATCATGTAATTGCTGGAGGTGAGTCTGAAAGTTTGTTTAAATTTGTCTGAAATCAGGGATAATACTGTGTTTTTCTAAGTTAAGAATTCACTCGGTTGCATGCTGAAACTTCGCTGTTTATGTTTTATACAGAAATGGTTAGCCTGTACAAAACTCACCATCACTGTAATTATAAAGACAGTGGATTTTGAATTGTATTATTTGTCATGTCATATTTGAACATTGACAGTCAGATTCATGTTAACCAGAAGATGGAGCTGTTGCTTTACAAAAGCCACATCTACAAAACAGAAGCACCTCTGTCTTATTAGGTCAACTAACAAAAACTAAAAGGTTATGGGAATAAGTCATTAAAATCACAGAACTTTATAATCATATTTTATGGTGCAACATGAGAAATTTCATGTGAAAAACCAGCACAAGGTCATAGGATTTGGACAGAATGACAGCTTAGTTTATCCAAATATATTAGAATATGCTCTAAATATGTTCCATCTTTGCTATTTTGATGTACCTTTTTTTTTTGTTTATGTTTTGTTATAGTTTTAGTGTGATATTTAAAGTGGGAGGGGTCCACAAAACAGAGCTGCCTCTGATAAAAAAAAAAAAGTTCAGAGGGTTTTTTGGGATTCAATACATGTATGAAGAGAGAAGATTTGGAGATAATGTTTGGATAAATATTTAAGTTTAGAAGATGACAATGAGGATTATAAAAAATATACTGATTGATTCAGTGGATTAATTAAAAAATATATGGATGATAGTTGAATATTTAAAAACGTGTTGTGAATATTCTGCTGTGTATGTCCAGATGTGACCACACAGGCTACTTACTGTTTTACGAATAAATAACAGCATCAAAACGGCTATATTGTGACATCCACTCCTATAAGTCAAGATTGTGTACATAGACTATGTTCTTTAAATGCAATTCATCAGTAATATATTCTTTTATGAGTATACGATCTCTATTTTCTCTTTTACTCTGAACTGAGAACCTCATGAAGATATAAGTATTAAGTCTGGATTTAAAGTGCGGTATATGCTTCATATCACTATATATTCCAGAAGTCTTTTAGATGCTTAAGTTCTTCCATGAAACCATATAACATATGAAGGGTGTTATATTATTCAAACCAGCAGGTGGAGCTGCTGCATCATAACAGACATGCAGCCCTTAAACTGTCCTGTTGTTGGAATCAGTGAGGATGGACATTCTGCTATAAAGACCAGTGGGATATAAAAGTGTACATTTGTCACTTATTATGGAAATATATTGTGTAGTATCAACCTTTTTTGTGATTGATAACAACTCAAAGACAGTTGGAGGAGTGTTACCCTCTGTATTGTTAAACTCACTATGTAGAGCAAAAGTGTTTTTAAAAAAAAAATGGAAAGGAATGCTTCTAGGACCTAAAAAAAAAAGTTTGAGTTGTTCTTTCGAAAAAAGGATTCATAAAGTAGATACAAACAAGAAGAAAACTCCAAGGCACTCTTTTTAAGCATTAAGATGCCTTTATTCTCATGGCATGTAGACCTTAAAAAAAACACTTCAGTGCATTTTGGCTTCAAGCATTCATCAGGAAGTCAAACAAAACTGAGGAAGGAATAATGTGTTTAAGTTATGATGTCTATTCAAAATCCAGTAATAGTAATATAGAATATTAAAAATGACACTGAAAATGCTCCAATACTACAAGAAGTTCTGCATTTAAAAACTTCCTTATGTAAAACAAAAAGTATGTCATGAGTATTATCAGCAGTATAGATATACAGTTTTGGAAAAAATTATTAGATCATCAAAAGTCATCAAAAACAATGGTTATGCAATCAAGTACTAACTCGTGTGTACTATGTGACTAGAACAGAAACAAAACCATGGAATACCTAAAAACATTGTTTTTGTCAGTACAATGCCATAGATATTGATCAATACAAACTTATGTGATTTTCAAGAAACCATGGAAAATGGATAGATATCAGCTCTGAAATGAAACTGTTATGTGTTATTTTTGTTGTTATTATTACATTTCTCCAAACTAATGCAGCTTTAGTTGTACCAGGCATTAAAATGAACAAAAAATTGAAGAAAACATAGGGTGGTGTATTTTTTTTTCTGTGACTATATATAGAGGATGAGAAGAAAAAAGAAAAAAAAAGATTTTGTGCAGTAGATGTTTCCAGTTAGTATATTACTATTATGCACAATCTTTTTGGATTCATAATACAGCAGCATTAACCCTAGAACACTATCGCCGGGTGATTTTCACCCGATTTTCATGTTAAACCAATGGGACTAATTTTAGCGATAGTGTTCTAGGGTTAATAAGTGCATGTTACATTCTACTGCAGTAGTTGTTTAAGGTTAATACAATTTATATAATTTTACATCTCAAAAAGCCAGTCATCAGTCGAATCCAAGAGTTAGTTTAGTTTATTTAGTTTAAGAATTATGAGAATTTCCCCAACCTGTAAAGAACAGTAAATCCTATTATTTATCACAAACATTTCAAATTAAGTTATGAACACATGCATATTTTTCTCTGTACAGGAAGAAGATAGGAAACTATCATTTGAGGATGTAAGCTGTCAGACACGTGTAGTGGAAATGAAAACATTTAGCAATAACAATATTTTTTCCTCCGAGTTGTGGTGGCATAGAAACATAAAACTCAAGAAAGTTACTTGTATACCAATGCTCTTATTACATTTCCAAGTTTTAATAGGAAAATTACTGGTGAAAACAGGTGTAAACATTACTTTTAAAAAAATCTGTTCTTAATTTCTCCCACATAGGCTACAGACAAACATTTAGTATTTTTGTAATTACATTTTGATTCATCAAACTGCATGGTTAAAAAGTATTGAATCCACACAACCTAAATGCACTTCCTGTGAACAAGACCAAGATCACTGTAAGATATGATCTATACTCTTAATATGTAAATTAAGTACCTTAACCCATAAAGACTCAGCACTACTTTGTGTCTGTCAGTTTCCAAATGAAATTTTCTTGATATTTAACCTTTTTAACCCATAAGGACCCAAACATCTACCATCTACCAAAATCGTCTACTGATATAAACTGTTTAATCCCTGTTTGTCGACTATTCCACATAAATAATTGGTGTAAAATGTAGTTTGCCATCTTTTTGTGGTCATGATATGATCCATTTGGATGTTCAGAGGCACCGTAGTTACCATGGAAACACTTCCACAACATTGATTCACCAGTAAAACCCATGGAGTTGGATCAATGACAGCGAATGGATACACCGGGTTTATGTTCCGTCAATGATAGAATTTGCTGAAAAAAGTCACTTTTTCTTCAGTTTTCTCAGTTTTTGATATAGTAATCTTCAACTTTACTCTAAACTTTTATGCACATTCTACATGTTTGTTAAATTAAATGTTGGAAAATAGCTGATTTTCACTGAAAAAAAACACACAAAATACATAAGATAATATTTCAAAAAATGTGGAAAAACACTGAATTACCGTTAAATATAGAGAAAAATTAATTTGGGAGGCGCCACAAACGTCACACTGGGTCCTTATGAGTTAAATGTGTAGATAAAATAGTAAGTGAAAAAATGGTTAAGACGCACTAAACTTGTCTTAACTTTAACCGTGTATATTGTACACACAATGCTAGAAATAAACTAATGATTCTGAAGTATGACACACAATGCTTAATTGTTCACTGCAGTTCATGAATGTGACCTGTGGGACGCGTGTCGTTTCTGTGATTTCAGATTTTTACGATGAGCTCCTGAACGCAGCATTGGGATCCTGGAACTGCGACTCTTCAGAGATTAGCAGACTGTTACTTTTTTCGGGTGATTACTGAAAACAGTGAAACGTGATACTTGACGTAGTTTTTATTATTTTAATTTGATGTATCAGCCTGACGCCTCTCTAAACCTGTCAATAGAGGGAAATGACATGTCAATGGCAAAAACTTGACCCAACTCGACTCTCTGCTGCCGTTGCAGCGAAGGAGACGGAGTGAACAGCAACAGCCAACTGAAGTTTACTACTGTTTCCTCGATAACAAAGGGGGACACTCTCCTTTTTTTTACGATTATTCGACGCCATTGTTTCGTTAAAGGTCTGAAAAACATTCAACATGCAAGCCGTAGCGACAAGCCGTGTCTCTGTTACAAAAGGTACGTACTGATAAATTTAAAACTGAGGCGAAGCTACGTTAACGTTTGCTAGTTAGCATTAGCCGACTTGTCTTTACCCTAAGCCCCTACCCAGAATAACGCTGGACCTGGCTCAGACTATTTACTGGAACTGACCACACTGCCTATGTTTAAATAAGCTAAAGCCACTCAAGTTCATATTTATACTTGTTGATACGTTCTTACATGATGTCTATAGACCTTTAAATAACTTAAATCTTAGTGGTGGTTTTAGTTAAATTAAATATTGAGTTGATGTATGACAGATGTCACGGTATCTTAACAAAATGTTTCCAAAACAGCCCTTTTTTGTCATATTTTCTGTTATTTTGACGCATGTTTATAAAGTGTTGTGAGTGTATATTGTTATTTTGCAGTTATATTATCGATACGTTCAGATTTTGTAATTTCTTCTGAAACTTTTCTTCTGTGTCGTTGTCAGGACATGGAGCAGGGGGAAGGACCGTCTGAGTAGCAAAGATCCTCCTAAATCCACTGCTTTAGCTTCATCAAACCATCACCACCAGATTTGATCAAGCTAAATAAATGTAAAGGATCTTTTGTGTCGAGCTACCATGGATATTTTTCCCCGGCCAAGCGGTGAAATCCAGAGAAGAAATCCCCAGCATGACTTTGAGCTCATTCAGAGGGTGGGAAGTGGCACATACGGAGACGTGTACAAGGTACAGTAAATATACTGGTTCCCACAGCCTGTCATTAGAGCTGGAGGTATCTGGGTTTACCATCACATGACTATTGGACCTATCCTAATTTAAGGCACTGTGTTGATTGTTTGTAAGGCTAGAAAACATGTGGCTAACATATTTGACAGGAGCTGTTGAAAGATGATATTCTTTAGTCACTAAAATACACTACTTAACAGAAATACCTTTAATTTGATGCATTATCTAATCAGCTATCAACGTTATGGGTAGACTTTTATGTTCCCTATGTATACAATAATATAACTTGCTATGCTATCAGGCCAATTCATCACTTTTGATTTATGTTGCTGATTACCGTTTTGTAATTTAGATTGCCTAGTTGTGCAGGAAGTTTTACCTGTACTGAGGCTTGTTAACAAACTTGTCAGACAGTAGTGATGCGTGAATACTTGTAGCTTCTTGTATATTATAACCTTGACACTTGGCTGTGCTGCTTATGCCCAGCCTAGATTCAGCATTGAGTTGCAGCATGAATAGTTACCTGCCAAAAACAGTATATTATTGGTTTTCATAACTCCTCCACACTGGATATGTTTCTACAGCTGTCAGCATGATTTCACAAAAAAGTACTGTGTTGAGTTTCATGAAACTTGGTGGAAGGGTAGGGCACAGCTCAAGGACAATGCACGATATTTTGGAGCTGATACTGCCTTCTGGATGTGGAAATCAAAGATAAAAAATACCAAAATTTAGACGATTTTGCGTTGGAAAATACAGTCGTGGATAAAATGATTAGAAAAGTCATCATTGTGCAATCAAGTACTAAGTCTTGTGTGTATCATGTGACTCAACCAGACAAAAGAAAATATGGAATGCACTGTTTTTGTCAGTACAGTGTCGTAGATATTGATGTAAGAACTTATGTGATTTTGGTTATTATCAAGAAAACCATGGAAAATGGATAGATATCAGCTC
>JAPTGZ010000016.1:20358348-20391570 GCA_029814645.1 Fowleria isostigma | reverse complement strand
TATGTAAACCATCAGTAGCTTCTCCCTCGCTTGTATTCGTAGCCATGTTGACGTCGGAGTTATGAGGGAAGGGGGCGGATTTAAGGGGGCGGGGTGGGTTGTGCTCTGATACAGAGAGAGGCGGAGTACCCAGCTGAGTCAGAGCAGACGAGACATGGGAGGGAGCAGCGCAAGGAGTATTTAACCCCAAAATAATTTATATCGATATAAACGATATAGATTATCGAGGCGCAGGTCTTAGCGTTTGCTTAATTTTTTATAGTCGCACCAGTGCGACCATGATTTTATTTCAACTCGCACGTTCGAAATTATACGCGCATATGCGCCCATTTTGGTCGCAGTCTAGAGCCCTGCATAGATATGCAAATGTACCGTACATAGTATGATAACCATCAATTTTCATACCATGGTCTACTGCGAAACCACTATACCGCTGCAACCTGACTACACTCATGTTTGGGGATTTTACTTTAAAAAAAAAATGCACCAGAGATTATTTGTTTTGATAAGTTTTTTTTTTCTCCCTGTAAACAGTATGTAGATGCAGAGCTAGCAAGACTCAGAAAATAAGTCCTATCTCGGTGACTGTCTCTCACTTGTCCTCCATAAATATGTTCATTGTGTTGTCCCACACTCACTAAACCATTGTCATGTGTCTTTTCTCTCCAGTTAGCTCAGTCATAGATCTGTGTAGACACTGGACACACCTGGTTTGTTCCATAGTCTGACCTGGTGATTGATCTTAAGAGATGTTGTCTCGCTAAATGTCTGTTGCATGTCAGACGGCTCCTCTATAGTCAAAGGTTGTTAAAAGTATGTTTTCTTACTGCTGTGTCACTTCAGGACTTCTCCTTTTTGGGTTAAGTTCTCAGGTTCACTTTGGCTGCTTCAGGAAATGTCACGGACACAGGTTGTGAGAAAGTTACCCAAACATGTTTAAGATAACTTAGGTGCATGAGTCATTGACCCACAGATTAGTGTAATTCAACCTCAAAACTAAACAGTGTGTCATAATATGTACACAGTGCTGCAAGTGTCCGGTAATCTGAGTGAATCGCATTGGTTAAACCTGAGTTTCTCTGTTTTTGTTTGTGTGTGCATGTGTGGTATCGGCTGCACAACAGTTATAAACTCTGTGTGGGATGCTGTTTATGAGTGTGAATCAGCAGCACATTCCCAGTGTTGAAAGGTAGACATGCAGGAGGGTTTTATGGTTTACGGTTGCTTTAGCTCGTCCCATCACTTCACTGCTACGGATTAGGGAGCATCCCGTCTTGACCTGGATTTGGAAGTCAGCTCTGCCTACTTTAAGATTGAAATTTCCACTAACAAGAGATGTATGTATCTTTAGATCTAATGTAACTGAGATGTGGTATCAGTGAAATATGACACCAAAGATCTGAATGTTTAAGTATATTAATGGGAAACTTTCACATCCTGATACAAAGTAGTTCACTATATATTCACATAGCAGAACTGATCATGATATAACATTTTCTTTAAATTCAGCGTGTAAATCAGAGGTGGTCATTTTGTCTGGTTCTCCTTTCTTGAAATTTTGAGTTCTTATACTCAGCTGAGGTTGAGGGTGGAAAATGGTACACAGGAAATAAATTGAACAAAAAAAAAAAAAAAAACCTAACCTGAAAAATATTGCTGTAAGTCATGTGATATGAGATGCAAGAAAGTAAGTGATAGAACATAATATAAAACTATGCTCTGTCACACAAATTTAGAAGCAATTTAGAAACTCACTCGTCTGATTGTCAAGTTGTAAAAAGGACTTGACTGTTTTTCCAAGCAGATAAAAAGGATCGAACTATCTTAGTCAACTTTAGCCACTCTTGTAATTTATGAACTCCTACTATATCTAAAAAATTCTGCATAGGAATAAATAAAAATTGACTTTGGGCCTGTAAATTTCTGACCAACTTGTACAGTTTAAGTACGGTTTACTCTTTTTTTTTTGGGGGGGGGGGGGGATTTGACCCATGCTGGTGTAACTGAAATTTCCCCATGGTGGGATCAATAAAGTCTTATCTAACTTTCTGACTGATTATTTAGTAGAGTACAAGAGGTTCTAGAGCAAATATAAATACTGACATTGTGTATCTTACTGTTGTGTCTTAAGAAGTAACAGCTGAGCAGACAGTTACGACCATTTCAGTCATATCGTGAATTCTGCATCCCCACTCATAGTCACCGTTTGTGTCTTCTAGGCTCGAAACATACAAACGGGAGAGCTTGCTGCTGTGAAGATCATAAAGTTGGAACCAGGTAAGAAAATTAATGTTATTTCAGTTTTTCTCATCACGGTCAGAGGGGAAAATATTCTGAGCTTTATCTGATTTATTTTTTTATTTATTTTTTCTTCAGAGAAAATTGAATCTGGAAAGTGAGTCGGATTTTTGAGGGTGAATGGAATGCACAAAAACTACTGAAAAGACCATAAAGATATCAGTGCTAGTATTCATGTCTGCAGATATTGACGTCTTCTTGGATCTTGTGTGATTTGACGTTTGGAATGGCAGTCTTTGGGCTCCAGTTGCAGGCTTTTACAGTCTATCAAGTGTTGATTGTTGACTTTGGTCTGGAAATGCAGTAATTATCTTGAGTTGCTTGTCAGGTACTGCATGTGTTTGTGTTGTGCATATGATTGTGTGTCTCAGGGTGTGCAGTCGATGACCTAGTGACAGAGTTGGTACGATCCAGATTAGTGGGATTATGGAGACGGCTTTATACCATCAGCAACCAGACAAAGCTCAGCTGATTACTAGTCAGTGAAGAAAGAGACTCCCTATAGTGTGTTTTCTCTTTCATTCATCATGTCACTGTTGATGCTGTTAGTTGCTTGAATAGAAGTGTCTCCAAAATGAATGTGGAACACTAGTGGTTTTGTCCAAAGTTTACAATTGCTGTTTTTCTTACAGGTCGCCCTGTTCTGGTTTTGATCAGTAGACTTAAGGTCTAGTTTGAAGTTTTGTTTTGTTTTAGTCACCTGATCGGTCAGCAGAGTTCTGGACGCAAAGCTTAAGGACACTTGGCTGAAAAATGGGCGGAATTAGGGATTAGTGTTTGTGTATACAGAGGAAAATCAGGAAGGTTAGTATGGGCTGAAATATGTACTACTGGAAATTCAATTTGAATCATTTATATTTGAATTTCAATTGCTAAACTTGAATAATTGCCATATAAAACTGAATTTGAATCACATAATTCAAATTTGTATTGTTTTATTTGAATCATTACACTGAAGAACTGGATTTGAATAGTTTGTTGTTTTCTGTTTCAGCTGCTCCCTTTCAGGGTTGCCACAGCGAATCGCCAGTGTATAAATTGAAATTAAATGTATTAGTTTGGAACTGAAGTCTAATAAACTTGAAACTGAATGTAAGATTATGGAATTTAATTATTTTTTTCTGAAACTATAATATTACTACTACTGTTACTACTACTACTACTACTACTACTACTACTACTAATAATAATAATAATGATTAGATTTTTGTAGTGCTTTTCAAGGCACCCAAAGTGCTTTACAATATTGATCCATTATTCATTCACTCTCCCATTCTCACTCTGGTGGTGGTAAACTACATCTGTATTCACAGCTGCCTGGGGGCAGTCAGATGGAAGCGGCTGCCAATTCATGCCTAACTGTCTCTCTGACCACCACCAACCATTCATACACTAATGTGAGTGACACTGGAGACAAAGTGGATGAAGTGTCTTGCCCAAGGACACAACAGCACATGATTAGGACAGAGCAGGAACCGAACCGCCAACCTTTCAGTTATTGGAGGACCTGCTCTAAATCCCGAGTCACTAAAGTTTCAACTCTATAAATCTTCAAATGCAGTTCTCAAAATTCAATTTCAATTTTTTGTGACAAACATCTGTCATAGTAAATGGAAACTGAATTTTGAGAACTGAATTTCAATTTTGAGAACTGAATGTAGAAATACACAAATTTTCAGTGAGGACCAAATATAGTTTCAGAGACTGGAATAAATTTCATAATCTTACATTCAGTTTCAAGTTTTTTGGACTTCAGTGTCAAACTAATAAATTCAATTTCAAATTATACTATTCAGGTTCAATTTTTTGATGCAGTTATTCAAGTTTAGCAATTGAAATTCAAATATAAATGGTTCAAATTGAGTTTCTGGTGGTACATATTTCAGACCATAACTCAGCTGTAAATTGTAGGACTAGAGAACATTTTTCTTACAGTAATCACTGATGAGAAAAAAAGTTATAGATACATAAAAAACTAATTCCAGTTGGTATTAATCGACGGTACTGCTTTTCAGTGTGTTAGAAAGTCCCATTCAGTGTACTGTCAGTGTGATATGTGCAGGTTTTTCCCAAGGCGACTGTAAGCACTATTCATATTTACTTCTTGACGCTTTTTTTTCTGAAATGAGGATTAACTGCAGATACATTGGTCAAACACAGCTCAGGTCATTCTGTTTCAAACAGGAGTCTCTTTTCTTTCCTCCCCCTTTCTGTGAGCGTCACTCCTTTCTGTGCCTCAGGTAAACAGCATTGGGTGGACTATGGAATCAAACAGGTTTGACCAGAGGAGGAGCGGCGCTGGTATGAAGTTAAGGGACAGAGAGAAAGGAGCGAGGTGTGGTGGAAACCCTCTGGCTGCAGGGCCTGGTCCAAATGACAATGAAAGATCAAATTAGTCCGGTCTAGTTTAACCTGGTCTGCCACTGACCACTGAGGATAGATGCTGCATTGAGAAACAGCCTGCCATGATTATTACATGATCACCCGTTTGCAAATATTTGAACTAAACTGTGATCGCATTTAATTATGTAGCCTATAGAATTGCCTTTTCACCTGTACATAACTCGAAGAAAGACAAATGTCGTCATATTTATACCGGTCATTCCACATCCTTTCCCCCATGGTTTTTTTTTTTTGACATGTAATCTTCGTAGGACACAATCTTGTTGTGTTCCTTACATTGTACAGTGTTCTTCATGTTTAACTGATTAACTGTTTGTTCAAGTTTGTGCACTCCATGTACAATACTGATTATATACATTTTATTATGTGTACACAGATATACATAAAAAAAATTGTTGTAAACACAATATACATAGAGAAATATACATAGAGAAATTGGTTGTAAACATTCATTCTTACACCAAGCTAACTTTAACACAACATAGAGAACACACATGTACCTAATAAAGGGAAAAATACCACTAAAACACAACAGATTATAGGCACCAAGACAAAATAATATACATGTCATTATGTGTACACAATATACATAAATATATACAGTAATTCACTGTTAATATACAACTCTAGTAGCCTGAAAGGGAGTGAGAAGAAGTGAAACTTATTTACTCCCACCCCCATTTTCACTACTTTAACTTGTATGGTTGCAATTATGTCAAAGAAATCAGTTGTGCATTAATACACCAAACTAACTTTAACACAACATGCAGGACACAAATATACCTAATAAAGAGAAAAATGCCAATAACACACAACAGATTATAGGCACCAAAACAAATATTAGAAATATTAATATATGTATAATAAATAATGTCAATAAATAAAGTAAAAAGTGAGCGAATCGCAAAGAACAAAACATACAAATAGGAAGAAGAAAGTAAGAAAGAACTGTGCTGTATATCATATCTACTCTGTGCAATGTTTGCATATAAAGCTGAAAAAACAGAAATGACATTTTTATTCATATGTTCTTATGTCATATGTTGATATACTGAACTATTTTGAGAGTAATGCCGTTTTGGTGTATGACAGTCAATCTTGATCTAAAATTTCATGATCATGACAGACCCGACCAGCAGTGCTATAATGTTTTTCTAATGTTCATTCTGTCTTTTCACATACATGGTTTGTCCTTAGTTTGGAGACTTGACTGTAATTTTAAGGTTGATGAACAAAACCATTCATTTGCATTTATGATCAGTAACAATTAGACGTGACTCTTCCTTCACTCCTCATAAGGCAGTTGTTTTTGTTCCCGTGTTATTGCTGAGTAACGAGCGCCAGTTACTCACCAGGCACCAGGCTCTTGGCGCTATTAATTTAATTCCAAGAAATTGTCATTCAAGCTATTTGGGTGTGGAACAATCTCATATCTGCACCCAGTCAAATCTATTCAGTTTGATTATTGCTGTCGACCTCAATAACTGTGATGTCAATAGGTTGACATAAATTATAATTTTTTGAGACTTAGCATTTTTTAACACGTGTGAAAATGTGTAAAAGAGTAGACGGAAGCATTCATTTGCAGAGGAAGTGGTTGTGCTTTAAGGCTTTGTACCACCAAGAACAGACCTTTGTGGGAGATGTGTTAATTTTTTTCATCAAACTCGGCGTCATGTCACCAGAAATATATTTCCTTAAACTTCTGTGGTCATTTGTACAATTTGTCTCTGTCAACATGTATATTTATAAAATGTCTATGATCAACAGTAGTTTCTCTTCAAGTAAAATGACATGTAAATTAAACAACACTGTAATGTCAGATTTAGTATCATGTAATTAATTTTAACCTAATTACTGAGAAACCAGAAATGGGACTTTGTTCTGTGGAATTTTTAAATGTGGCAAATAGAGAAGACGGCAGGAAATAATTCTTTTCATATTTTCATAATTATGGCTGTGTTAAAACTAAAGCTGTTAGTATAGGCCGACTTTGGAAGAGGAGCATTAATTACATCTGTGTTTTTCTGCATGAAAGCAAGAACTGGAATGAGACACATAACAACACAACTTCATATGTATGTACAGCAGGTAAAGGTGAGTTTGAAATGAATATATGGAGGAAGTCAAATCAAGTTCTGGTCCCTGGTGAATCGAAACAAAACTCTTTAAAAGTCATGTGTTAATCACAGCAAGGTAGACAACCCATACACTCCCCTCACTCCATATTACATTCCATATGTGGAATGATCAGTGCTTGTCCTCCCACAGCTGACTTGCACTTCCTTTTGCACAATTACCATCCCAGCTCTGATTAAGTGTAGAAAGAAAGGGAGGGGGTGTAAAAGTTTAAAAAAGTTAAATAAATCCTGACACCTTCATTTCAAAAGCAAGTACAAGAACATTCTCACTCATATTCAGATCCAAACTGTCTTTAAGGATTTATTAATGTGCCTTCAGGCTTCACATTTTCATTGAAAAAACATAACGTGCTCACACTTGAAAACCCTCGGCCTTAAGTGCAGCCCGAGTATGTGCAGATAACCACGGAGTGTATACGGCCGACTCTGGACGACTCTGTGGGAGCCTGCCCCCAGTGGCCTGACTTATCAGTGCATGCCAAAGTTTTTGGACGGGCAGACGGCCAACCGATGGCAATACCCTGCGGCCAGTGTGGCTGAGGGTAAAAATGAAGCTTCTGAGCTTCTCTCAAATGAAACTTTACTAGACTGTATAGTTTGCTTATGGGCGGCTGTGGCTCAGTTGGTGGAGAGGGTCATCCATTGATCAAAAGGTCAGTGGTTTGAATCCAACTCCAACTGTCCACATGTTGAAGTGTAGGCACCTTGCATGGCAGCAGCTGCCCACTAGTGTGTGTGTGTGTGTGTGTGTGTGTGTGTGTTTGTGTATGTGTATGTGTGAATGGGTGATTGTGAGGCTTTGTACAGTGCTTTAGGCAACATGAAGGTGTGAAATTTATGCTCATATACAGTCCAAAATATTTTGATTTTCCAACTAATATCAGACATATACACTTTTACCCTCTTTTACCTTTATATGGAGTAATATAGAACATGATCAAAATAAGCACTATGAACAGCACATAAATATCAAGACATTTTCCCCTTGATTCCACTTGTTTCAGCTCTGATATTTTTTGTTACATCTTCATTTAAGGCTTAACGTCTGTTCAGTGACTGGATGAGTTTTCTGTTGTACCTCATCTCATTGTCAGCTGTCAGTCTCTGTAATGCATAAATTGTCATGTCTGTATTTTATGTGACTCCGACAACTAGCCTCATTTCTAAAACTGCTGAGGGCATCGAGTTTCTTAAAGTAGTAGCTGATGTTCAGATCAGAGCTAATGGAAATAAACTGGTCTGTTGTTTATCAGTTCAGTAGTTAAGTGCGCGTCGGCATTCCAACCAGACTTTCATTCAGGCTCTCACGTGAAAGGGCCTAACCCTCCTAGGCAGACTGAAAACAGTGCCGCTGTACAAAATGTCATTCAATCATCAGGGCATTAGTTTACACGTCAGATTAATTGGTGAACAAATGGACAAATTTAAGCAGATATTTTTGGATAGTTGAGCATAATTTCCATTACAGGTCATATGTAGCACGTATGATTCAACTTTACTCTTTTTCGGCAGAGAGCGTATCTCTGTAATGAGCTTTTCTGGATTGATGCCTATGATGACAGTCGGTTGATATAGCGCTGAAGTTGGCAGAGTCTGGTAGATCTTAACCTCCTGTTAATGTATTCCATGTCTTTGCACAATTGAGAGCAGCTGGGCTCACATAGTTTTGACTTCTTACCGGTCGGATGTGTTTCAGGGCTTTGTCGAACTGGAAAGCAGCCTAGATATTAGTCCATACCGCATATACCAACTTCAAAAGTACATGCTGATCCCCTCTGTTCCTTCTTGTCGTTATATGAACTGTATAGTCGGAAGGAAATATGGAAATATTTGGTTTTAAAATGTGGTTTTAAACTTGGCATACTTAAAGGAAAGATTGAAGTATTTTGTTAAATTTGAAGTTGAAGGCCTGCTCAGTGTTATTTTAGACTGGTTATTTTGTCAAATACAAAGTTTATTAGCAATATGGTAAATGTTTTAGCAAAATTGTAACCAAAATGTGGTATTTTCATTCCTTTTTTTGTAATTTTTCAAGGTGTTTATTTGTAAAGAGAGGATGTTATTTTATACCTATATTCTTAAAGATTCCCTGTACTGAAATTGAAAAATAATTTTTTGTGCACGTGTCTGTGTATCGTCTCTGTGTTTCCAGGGGATGACTTTTCCATCATACAGCAGGAAATCTTCATGGTGAAGGAATGCATGCACCACAATATTGTGGCCTACTTTGGGAGCTACCTCTGGTAAGCTCAAAATACTCCTGCTTTGTCATTTTATGTGCCGAGCCAAAGCTGCCGCTGTTTGTGGAATTCAGATCTTCCTGTCAAACGGTTCTAACGAGCCACCATCTGAAACTCACATGATGTGTTTAATTACTTAGTCATACCGGTGTGTGAAAGTATGACTCAAGCATTCAACGGGGACGGATGGTGGCGCTGACTGCCAGGATGCAGCTCCTCTGTTTTAATGGAGCGTATGTTTTCTGGCTGTTGGAGGAAGTAGTGCAGGTCCGCCCACTGATGTCTTCGGCTTCCAGCAGGTTTAACTGGAATATGAGCCTCTGATCTGTTTTTATACGGCTGTTAGTCCAGGGAGATGAACGTCTCCTCACAGCAGGCCTGTCTTGTACAGTCTCTCCAGACAGAGCACAAATGTTTACTGTAAAATGTTAGTCAACAATCCATGGTACAATAATGATACGAAACACTGTTATTTGTATTTGATGAACCCTCCTATTAGAGGGCTGATGCTTCTGATAGACACGTTTTCTTGACCTAAATTCTGAGAGGTGAGAAAAGTAGCAGTGTTGTGTTTGGAAATGTGGGGCAGTGTACAGCTCAGGTCCTAACTGGCCAGTTGTCACACTGTAATCATTCAGTTATGTCACAGTTACTCCAGTCTATTCTTAGCTCTTAGCCATGTGTTGTCATTATTTCTCAACCCACCGACCTGTCCTCAAATGTTCCTTTTTATATAAACACTTGAACTTTGTCAATTGTTCATGACTGATTGATTAATTCTACAGTCACAGAAAAAATATTAGACCACCCTGTTTTGTTCAATTTTTTTGTTTATTTTAATGCCTGGTACAACTAAAGGTACATTTGTTTGGACAAATATATTGATAACAAAAATAGCGATAAGAGTTTAATTTAAGAGCTTTCCATGGTTTTCTTGATAATAACCAAAATCACAAGTCCTTACATCAATAGCTATGGCATTGTACTGACAAAAACAGTGCTTTTATACATTCCATGTTTTCTTTTCTGTCTGTTTTAGTCACATGATACACACAGGAGTTGGTACTTGATAGCATAACTTTTGTCTTTGATGACTTTTGATGGTCTAATAATTTTTTACGCGGCTGTATTTATGGATTTTCAGAATGAAATTAACAAATTGAAAGGGTAACATATACTTGTTATTTCAACATGGTTCCAAATTATTAAAAGACAAATGCAACAAAAGACCTGACATTTAACATATCCAAATAATGCAAGTTTGTTGAAAAACACATCACCACCAGTTAAGAAATAAAAAATACTTGCCATATCAAAAAACAGAGCTACAATCCAATGCCATGGAAAACTTCATTGATAAATTTGTCCCTGTTCAGTTAAGACATCCTAACCCGATGCCTACGATGTGGCTCTCTAAAGTTAATTTTCTAATTCTCTCAGGAAACGGTCTCCATTGATGATGTAACTTTACACATTTGCTACTGATGGTGTTTTTTTCAAGTTTTGTGTTCCAGAAAATTGTCATGTTGCTCGAAACATTTAATTAATTGAATCAAATTCATGTCATATATTGCCTAGCTCTATATCAAATACTTGTTTACTTTTTGTTTCCTCATCAGCTGGAAATGTTGTTTAGCATGTTTGTTTTATTAATACTGTTCTGTATGATTTTGTACTTCCATTAGTCGAGAGAAGCTTTGGATATGTATGGAGTACTGTGGTGGAGGATCTCTACAGGACATTTATCACGGTGAGTGTTGTTTTAAGTTCATAACATGGAAATTCACCAGTTGTTAACATTGTTACATCCAACTCTAATCCTGTCCTGACATATTGTGTTACAGTGACAGGACCTCTGTCAGAGCTTCAAATAGCATATGTTAGCAGAGAGACTTTACAAGTAAGTTTACTTTTAAATAACATTTTCATTAATATCAGTTTATTTTAGTACAGCTCTTACAGACTACATTTATGTCCTTTACAGGGTTTGGGATATCTGCATACCAAGGGCAAGATGCATCGGGACATCAAGGTACTAAAACTTTTCATGTTTTTTTCATCCTCACTTTCTTTTCAATAATATAGTGATTTTCATCCAGGGTAAGCCAGCTGGACACAGTGTATAGTTAATTTATTTTTTTTGTAAAACATTAATAACACTACAATTTAATAACACGTCTGAAGTGGCTTTTCCATGGGATATGTGTGCAAAATTTTCCCAATATTTACTAAATGTAAAAAAACCAGAAGTGTGTAATGTCGGTTTTCCATTAAATCACAAATGCGATGATTTATTTATTTATTTATTATCGCGAGATGACACGAGAAGTCCTCCATAAACATGACGAACATAAATATCACGTGGATTTACAGATGTATTCATTATTATTATATATTACCCCTTTATCCCATACTAAATTAAAAAAAAATGATTCAGTTTCCTGGTGTGTCCATACATACCGTGCCATGTTTCCTTTAAAACTGTTCTTCTTCTTCTCTTGTTGTAATATTCATCAACATCTGGGGCGGGTTTCACATGACTCTAGTTGCAGAAAAAGGTCTTTCTATTGCAGTTTTGTGCGATATACCAATTTAGCTACGCCCAAAAAACCACTTCTTGCCAGCACAAAAATGTTTCATCAAAAAACAAGAGGTTTAGTGAAATTGTCATTTTTCCATTAGGCCAATTTTTATGTGCAAGTTATATTAGCGCAGTTTGAAGGTCAATGGAAAAGCCCCTTATGATGATCTGATCACAAATGGGCCAGACATAAATACAGGGGAGTAGACCAAGATGCATTTCAGAACTAGGTGTAAAGGCCTACTGGCCCCTTTCCATAATAATATTGTAAGTTGTGATTTGAACACACATTTTGTATAAACTCAATTTTTCATTTTGTAAAGGAACTTTGCAAGAATGATGAATGAAAAAGAAGGAAAACTATGAATTATTAACACTGTTGATGCTTTTCTGGGCCTAGTTGCCTGTTAATTCTGTGGTGTACCAATGCTGCAGAGGTGACAACTGAATTCATAGAAACAGCCACTGAAATACTCACACTGAAAACATGTGACTGGTGGTATTCTGCAGTTTTGGGGCTTAGCTGAAGGTTAACATGCCTGATGCATTCACACAGGCTGGAACCTCAGTTTCTCGTGTTATCACAGAAGGTCAGGGCTGGACTTATTATCTTTACTCGGCTTTACGCAGCGAGCACTTCCTGTTTCCTCTACTCTCACCACAGGATGCCACCAGAGAGACTGTCACTCACAGCCAACAGAAACACTGACAGTGGAACTGTCAAGAAGCTCCGATACTAGTTCAACTTTATTTAAAGTCAGATCACTGACAAAGAAGTTAATGCTCCAAACAGACCAGATGTTAACAAGAATGTTTGACTTGTACTTGACCCCGTATGATACATTTGTGTAAAAAAGTGTCCAATTTTGTAATGCTTTTAGATGTTTTCATGATGCAAAGGTGGCATGGGTGTTCAATGGGTTGTTTTTGTTTGAATAAAATAAGTGTTTATGTGATTACAGGGTGCCAACATACTTCTAACTGACAATGGAGATGTGAAGTTAGGTAAGCTGCTCTTTGGCATCTTAATTCTCAGGGACTGATCTGAAGCCTCCAGTTTCATGTGGATTACATAATCTGAAAGGCTCTCTAATTCATTATTGCAGCTGACTTTGGGGTTGCAGCCAAAATAACGGCCACCATTGCCAAAAGAAAGTCCTTCATTGGAACTCCCTATTGGTGAGTGTCACTCCCAGTTTTACATGCTTTGACTCCTTTAATGAGCTTTGTAGTCAAGCAAGCATTGATTGCAGATATAATAACAGGTTAAAACAATGTCTAGTCAGTTTCCTGTATGATCATACATCATACAAGCCTCCCATGATTTGTCAAATATGCTGACAAAGCAGTTATTATGAGCTCCATTCTTCTTTGAAGAAGTAAAAACTTACACTGTAGTATGCAAGTTGCTGAAACATGTAGGTGCATGGAGTGGGAGGTTTGGTCTACTCCTGCAACATTTGTCAGAAAAAAAAACAACATTTTACTGGGGACTACATAAACCTATTAGACATAAAAAATAAATAAATTAATTAAAAAGTCCTTCAGTTTCCTTTGATGTTCTTTGCCTATTCTAGTGTAAATATTAGATTAAATTCTTGACTATCCCCTAATATGAAACCAAAATCAGCCAACCGTCATTTTTTCCTTTACTTTTTTGGTGTTTTTCTAACATAAGACAGTGTCATGGAGTGACATGATACGACTATCATTAATCTGACCCATTAACCTTCATAACAGACGAACATATCCTGATGTGTCTTTTTTCCTTCTTTGATAAACCGGAGCGCTGCACAAATAGTGATCCGGCAGTTCTTCCGTCCTGTATCCCCCTTGTATATGTTATTGTCTTCATGTTAATCTTGGACGATTGTAACTGGCAAGACAAATTTCGTTGCTCTGAAATATGTGCAATGACAAATAAAGGCAATTCTAATTCTGTTGTCTGAACCTGGCATAGCAGAATCTAGTTTAGAAGACTTTGGCCATACTGGTCATGTCATAACAGCTTATGTGTAAGGCTAATTGACTTCTGTGTTATTGCAATTTAAGGGGAACTAAAAATTAAGTATAAAACAATCATAAAAAGCCAGTGTATTTCTGTTAGAGGGGTACATTTGTGGAATAATTTGGATCAAAACTTAAAAATGTCCTCTTCAGTATGTGCATTTAAAAGGATGTATAAATCCAGTATAATGACAAAATATAGAACATTATCTGAATAAGTTAATATCTAGTTATAATATAGAAGAATTGCATAAAGTAATACATTATTGCATATTACGTATTTGTAATTAACACAGACTATCATGATTAGAAGATTTTATCACATTTATTAAGAATTATATTTGTTGCAGTTAAGTGCATATAAATATTATCATTTGACCATGTAAATGTGATTGTGTGTGAGGTCATTATAAAAGTGTATAGTGAATGTTTGCACAGATGTTTTTTTTGTTAATGTAAAAATGTTTTTAAAAAAAAATAGAATTAAAGTATAAAGCAAAGAAAGCCAAATTAATTGGATTATTATTTTGTAAAAAAGGGGCGGAGTCTTTAAGTTATACTCCTTCCCACACTTTTTTGAGCATTCAAAATTTTGTTTGTCTATGTCATATTATTCTTTTTTATTTGATGATTTTATATGCTCAAAATAAAAATAAACTAACAACACTTAGAATTTATGCTGCGATGTCCGCTAACTTCCTCAGTACTTTCTTGTTAGAATTCCTGAAATGTAAATCGAAGCCACTTGTGACTCTGTTTTAGTTTAGGAACTTTGAGGCTGTGGTATTGGGTGGATGGAGAATATTTGTGTTTGACTACACTGGACTTGGCCTAATAAACTCAAATATTACAGGATCCAATAAATAATGTAAATGCACAAACACTTTTCCTACACAGATCCAAAACATCAGTCAGTATTGGTGTTCATTTCATGGAGGCATCTATATTAACTCTTTGTTCCATAGTTTTGAGTCGCCACTGAAGCTTTGTTTAATTTGTGTAGGATGGCTCCAGAGGTTGCAGCGGTGGAGAAGAACGGTGGCTACAACCAGCTGTGCGATATCTGGGCTGTTGGCATCACGTCCATAGAGCTGGCTGAGCTACAACCGCCCATGTTCGACCTCCACCCGATGAGGTACGTCTCACTTTCTCAGTGTTCTGGCTTCCTCGAATCATTCTTGGGCTGTTTCCTGCTTTTGTGCTTCTCTAATGTTTCATCACATCTTCTGATTGCTCCAATTGTCATCCTGTGTTAGTCATGTGTATTTTGCTATAATTAGACCAATGTTTCAGACCCTTTTTTTTTTTTAATTCCTCACCTTTGATGCATATATTTTGTTCCATTGACTGTTTTAAGCCCCTTTGAGGTTAATCTGTGTTCTTTCCCTCAGGGCCTTGTTTTTGATGTCAAAGAGTAGCTTTCAACCTCCTAAGCTAAAAGACAAAAACAAATGGTGAGTCTATCATTCTCTCTCTTACTTTACCTTTGGTCATACTTGATCATTGTGATAATCTCTGCATTAAAACAAAATCATCTCATTCCTTAGGTCTGCTGCCTTCCATAACTTTGTCAAAGTGTCTCTGACGAAAAACCCAAAGAAGAGGCCCACAGCAGAAAAACTTCTATCAGTAAGAAATCTTTATATTGTTGTCCTAAATGTTTTCATGTCCTCAGGAGATCAGAATATTAAAAACAAAGAACTCGTGTGTTTGTGTTAACAGTAGAAAATGATGATGTTGGCAAAGTCATAAAAGTTGGTTTTGGCTCTTGTTTTCTGCAGCCTTTTCCTTTTAGTTGCTGTTAAATTTAACACTCTAACACTAGCATATTTTAATCATAAAGCCATGACAAACAAGGAGAAAATCTGTGGACTTTGGCTGAATTTTTAGCTGGAATGATTAGCACCAGCCCCTGGCCACAATGTATTTAATTTAGCTATTAAATTTAGCTATCACATTCTTTCCAATGAAAATGTAATAGATATAACATTCTTTGATCGTCTGAACAAGTGGCCCTGCAGAACTATAAACAGTTCTACTGGTACCTTAAGATCCACTCTTTTATCATTATAAGATTGATTGGCTTTGAATAATTGCATTGTTATGGTACATTTAGATGCATTAATTACTGACAACAGTGACACTAGGACTTCTATCTACGTTTTGTACAATGCTCCAGTTCTTTATCTAGTTTGAAAGATGCTATATTAGTGTCATTCATGTGATTTATCCCCAATTATGCATCAGTGTATGTCATCTGTGACTCTCTGATGTTTCTTTCAGCATGTGTTTGTGGCCCAGACGGGTTTGACAAGAAGGCTGGCGGTTGACCTCTTAGATAAGATGAACAACCCAGACAACCATCAGCATTACAATGAAGTGGACGATGATGACCTCGAGGTAATGTATCATTTCATCACATGCAAAAGAAACTTTTATTTTGACATGCTAAGACTTTGAAATTGGATCTTTTCTATCGAATATGAGAATTACACTCTCGACTGGAATCCCCATCATTCTTATGTGGCAGCCAAAGAGGTGGTACCAGTGCCTTTTAAAAGACCATTGTGCTTTTTTCCCATCAACAGCAGTGGCACTGTCTTGGCCATGTTGAATAAAAAAAAAGCTCTAAAGGCTATTGACTGCAGGCAATGGATTTTGCTGCAAAGAAACAGCCTCTGGGCTGCATAATAATGTGAGGAGACAAAGATGCTGTACAAAAGTACTTCTCACTTCTGTTTCAACAAGTTTTAAAACCAGTTTTTAATTCTTTCCAAAAATAAACCTCATAACTATGCCAAATGTCTCGGAGCAGCGCAGAATAAGTGTTAGTCAACTTGGTAATGCTTTACTCTACATGCGCTTGTCTTGTTTAGCGCTGGACTGACTGTGCATAGCCATTTCCTTATCTTTCAATCTGTGTTTCATTACTTGTTTCAGCCCCTCTCTGCTGTCAGACACACCATCCGATCCAGCAACAAACAGTCCAGAGCTGAGAGGACACGCTCGGAAATAGATTGTAAGTGAATAAAAAGCACATTTCAAAAAACTCAAAGCCATTTCCAAGCCCAAATCTGAGCTGTCACTGGTTGTTGTGTCAGTTAGCCTGAGAGTTCAGGTCAGTAGAGATTTGGTGGCTTTTCTGAGGGTCATCCCACTAATCCTGCAGCACTCCCTGGCACTGCTCCAGACCACAGCATGTGGTAGTGTGAATAAAAATAGCCTTGGGATTCACTCAAGAGGACGTGGTTGTATTTGAGTTCATAATGTTTTTATGTAGTAGTGTGTGTGTGTGTTATTTTGAGTAGCAAATAACTGCCCCGTATCCTGACTCAATGCTTTAAACAAAATCACTTGTCTGAAGGGTCACGAAAGGTTTAGAGATTTCTGAAGCAGTCTAGTTTTTACAGTTTTTCACTCAAATAACCTGTTGAGGTTTCTATTCATAACTCACTGTTAAGAGGGTTACTTTTCAAACATAACTACTTACAGATTATTAGAATAGAATAGAATAGAACCATGTATGTTATGATAAAAATGACGCAGTCAATATCAGTAAGCATTGCTATAAATGCCATTATTTCTTTACAGGTTAAACACAAATATTTTGTCCTTTCTTAACTAAGACAGTATTTTCTGGTTTTTTCTTAGTTGTCAGAATATGACAAACACTTTCCAAATCTATAGGTTGGACATTAAAAAAATTATAATGTTCAAAATTCAAAAGAACCACACAATATTCAAACATGTTGTGAATGCAGAAGAATTAAACCCTGTTGAAATGTAAGTAATGTAGCTTTTCCATACTTCATCAAAGTCATGTAATTAGTTAGGTTTTATTACTTTTTTATTTACTTCTTAAGAAATACTTCAGTCTGGACAAGTGTATACATCACAACAGTATTCAGCACTAAATACTGTAAGATTTTTGTAAAAGTTCTTTAGTATAACTTGAATTAAATATGATTTGATTTTAAATATAGTTGAATTTCCAGTATGAAAAGACTCTTGTCTGATGACGTGAGCCTGGTTGTCTGGTTGCAACCAGATATGGCAGACTCACGTGTCAAATCAGCACGGCATGCTGATTTGACACGTGAGGAATGGATGATGATGTACACTACTCACAAGCTTTTTACCAAAAACAATATATATGTAGACGCCATCTCGTAATCTCCTTCATAACTGTAACTTTCCTTGAACTGTAGGGGATTACAGTTGCATTTGTTTTTTTGTTTAGTGAACCAGTTAGAATCCAACACTGGTCATAAGTTTGCAGCCCTTCAGAGAAGTGGATTTGCCCATGCTTGTGTTGTCTTCAGTTGTAGACTAGATTTCTGCTGTGTTGTGCGTGTTTCACAAAGTTGCGTGCATTTCTCATTTCATCATTTCTTTTTGGTTAGCGTAGTAACAGTGCAGTGGTTGGATATCTGTCGTCGTCAGCCATATTTGTAAAGATGCCTGCTGTGCTTGGTTGTGCTTGCACTTGTTTGTACTGTGTTCGCCTGTATTAAATATATTTCCTGTTTAGTGTAATCTATATTTCTCACTATTGTATCTGACTTTCCCTCCTACACAAAGCAAACAATGGGATAAGCCAACGAGGGCCATGCTCAAGTCCTAGCTTCACTGAGCAACACAGGGGGGATGCAGGTTAGTGACAGTGTAGTGAGTCAGTGTGTGTTTGTATTAATGCCCAGACTCTCTGGAAAATAGGATAATGCCATAGCTTGTAACAGAACCTTGTGTGTGACAGTTAAGTGGCACTAATCATATAAGTTCCCCTGTATGGGTTAGCTAATTACGCTGCTTTTTAGCTCACCTAAGACTGGATTATTTGGATGCTGTGATGAAAAAGACATCTAATATATATATTGGATTGACTAAAATAAGTCACATTTTGTGGGACTAAACAAATTCTAACAACAAGTAAGTTATATTTGCTTACCTGATTCATGTACTTTTAAGAAGTGTTTTCCTGTACTTCAGTTTCTTATCTTGTGACTCACCTCCTCGTCTTAACTGTGTTTTAAATAATCCAGGAACTCCACATTATCAGCATACCTAAAGAAGGATAACACTGCAAAAACTCTGTGGTCTAAATTTTTCAGTACAAGGTCTCTTTGTTAACAAGAAGCTGATTATGTTGGAGTTTTTATTGGCAGGTTTGTTGATTTTCTTTTGCCTTAATAATTGCTGCTGGATCACGTCATGTTTATACTCAACTGTAAGCCAGTCTCCTCTGTTGAATCAACAGTTTGGCAGAGAGTGACCTCAAACCTAAACTTAAGAGGAATCTGTTCCGTGATTTATTTTTAATCCGTACCCCTTCACTAATATTTCCCCAAGAGAACAGATCTGGTCAGTGTCAAGCGTGATCTGTGTTTGTCTTCAGTTACCACCTCATCCTCAGGCTCCAGACCAAACATCCATATCACTGCTCAGTAAATCAATAAAGAACATCTGTTGTTTTAGCAGCTCCGTTACATCGAGAGCAGTTGAGCTGCGTATGACGTGGTAGTTTATTGAGAATGGAGTGTGTTTTAATTCACAAGCAAACTGCCTCTGCTTTGAGCACTGATGCCCTCTAGTGCCAAAGGCGCACACAAGAAAAATAAAAAACAACTAAACAGTTTTTGTCATTCACAGTCGACAAGCTCCAGTTCGAACCACCTCTTCGGAAGGAAACAGAAGCTCACTCCGAAATGGTGATTATCCTGTTTAGTTTGATGCTCAGTTCCACTTCATGTTTCCATTTGAAAATCTCTTGAACTGATGGCGCTGTAAAAACACCCAGGTATATTTAGAAATGAAAGAATGCAGGTGTTTCATGTCTATTTTTGTGGATATGTGACTTTCCACAGGATGTGAGTAAAGATAATGACTTCCCTTCACCCTGGAGTCCCTTTGCAGAGGGAGGAATAACAACCAGGTAATCCATGGAAACTGTTGTCATGGGAACTGCTCCTATTTACCCCCTACTTTCTTTGGACCAGTCCCTGTCTCTCACTCATTTTACCTGGTTTATTTGGTTGCATCTCTGGAGCTTTATGCAGAGTTAAAACATTTTCCAGATCTTATAAAGTATTGTTATAAAATACAGAGATCCACTGGTTGATTGAATGGGAATAACTGACAAATTGTACCTCTGTGAGCAGAACTGCTTAATGTGTGTGGGTTATGATGTTTTGTACTTAATATCCACTTTTGGCACTGCCTGCTTGCATATTTTCCAATGAATAATCCTCGCTGTCTCATTGTGCTGGATGATATATCAGATGAATTGGTGTAATTTTTCACATACCACCATACCGAAACAGAGCTGAAACAACAGCTGCAGTGTTTTTACAGGCACTAAATTCTACATTATTTGTCTGTGTAGTAGAATATTAAGACAAAACCACTGTTAACAGTACACATCATCCTTAGTAACTGACATTTGATTTTCATTTGATTTATTTATTTATTTCGGGCTTTTACACTCCATATACAACACTACATCAATCCACCACAACAGAAATAACATAACATCCACATGTTATGTACATTTCATTATGTGTACTCAAACATACATAGAGAAATTTGTTTTAAATCTTCAGCAGCATACCAAGCTAACTTTGACATACATACAAAACACAAATGTACCTAATAAAGAGGAAAACACCAACAAAATTCACAGACTATAGACACCAAAGAAATAAGATACATATCATTATGTGTACACAATATACATAAATATATACAACAATTTACTGCTAATAAACAACCCTAGTAGCCAGAAAGGGAGTGAGACATTATACATGATCAAATAAAATCTTAATGGTAGAATTAGCCAAAAACCTAAATTGAAGTCCACTTGTGTAAAATGTAGAGTGAAATCTTAAAAATATTGTATTCCAAATATTTAGTCATACCATCCAGCACTACTGTGTCAAATTAATTTACTTACTGACTGACTTTCCTGTGTGTGCATGAACTCACTCTCTTCCATCAGCACTTTGAATTGTTTGGCTTCTAAGCTTCTTGTCACTTGTCCATGTGCTTTTACTGTTTTTCTCCTTTCCTTCCACCTCTCTCTCCCTGTTCTTTTCGGTCCATCTTTCGTCCTGTCCTCTTGAAGGAGCCTTCTCAAAAGCGTTGAGGATGAATTGTTCCAACGGTAACACTAACACTGTGTGTCCTGCACCATATCTCCATCCACTCCACCCCCCCATTACTGCTTATGTGTGTGTCAGAGTGGCCAGTTACTTGGTCTAAACCCATTTCACAGTGAGATTTAACATACGTGTCCCACAAATCACTATCCCCTCCATGTGTGGTGTGATCATATTTGTAGATCTAAAGACACTGGGAAAAGTAGAGAGACTTCAATAGTAGCTGGTGGCCTTCACAAAAAATGTTAACCTACCTAAGCAGGGTTGCACAGTTATTGAATATCCACTGTTCTTAGAAACCTCAGCCTCTGTACTGGAACTTTCCATAAAACACAGCTTTATTACTTACCTTTGACTTTAATTCTTCAGGCTAAATGTTGCACAGTAGCACATTTTAAAGGGTTTTTTGTAGACTTGTATTCACAGTAAATAGAATATTTATGTGCATCTAAAAGTTGAATGTGAGAGCAAACAAACATCTCTAAACAGTCAACACTTTTTTCAAATGCATATCCAAAAATACAATAATAAACTCTTTTTTAGTGGATGTGAGTATTAGTTTGTTCTTTAAACATAATGGCCAAGTTCTAGAATTGAATATGCAAAATGACAGCCACATTTTGTTTACCTCGTTTCAAAATATTAAATTGAGAGTAATTGTTTTGTGCCAACTTTATATAAGACAACTAAACTGTTTCTCTCAATGCTCAAACTTACATGTTTTAACATTTGTATAAAGGTGTTTTTGGTTCTCAGAAGCACAAAGTCTTAATTGGAGCTAGGAAATTTTCTTATTCTCTTATCTTTAAATGTGTTTTTATGGCGATGGTGATACCCTCTAGATTCAGGAATAATGGGTACATCCCCCTTTTTCCCCCCATCGAGCCATACTTTCTTTATCTCCAAGGAGGTATTTCTCATAAACATTTGTTGCACAAACTCCTCTCCTGAGACCTGATGAGTCTTATGTTCCACACTGATTGTCATATATTTTGTTGCAGGGGACACGTTGCTCCTTTGGAAGATGCCTTTGAAGAAGTGGAGCTGTGAGTGATGATAGCATTTTAAGTCATAGCATCACAGCTGCAGTTTGCCACTTTCTAATAAAAAAAAAAAATCCTATTTCAGATCGACCCTCAAACCAGGAGTTCCCCCTCCCCTGCCTCCAAAGGTAAGACTTGTATTTATGAGTCATTTCTACCATTTGCACTTTTGTAAATGTTGCTCACATTGCTAAACCAAAAAAATGCAAAATAATAACAGTCTTTGATATTGTTTCTTTTCAGCCACGGTTAAACAGTTCATCAGAGGAGCTCGGCCTTAATGACGAGCGGTCTTTGACGGTGCGGAGGTTTCCTAACTCTGAGAACGGGCCGAGTCAGGCGGCCCGTAGACAGAGCACACCTGAGCAGGGCAACAAGTTGGAGCACTCGTCTCCAGATTTCCTCTCTGTCAGCGTCAGCAGCCCCGGCCTTTTGTCTCATGCATCTGATCCAGGTTAGCCCAACATTTCTCTTTGCTTACTATTGTGTCGACTGATTTATTTTCTTGCTCTATCTGAACATCTAGTTGGTGCTGAATGTGCATTTTTCTTGTTTTTACAAGCTCTCTTTAAATCTGAATGTAAAGGTAATGTAATGTTGTGGCTTGGTTTTATCGAAATAATTTGTGCTTTATTCTGCCAGTGGTTCTTACGCTGTAAATGTTCTCTATGGCAGACAATGATTCAGATGACAGTGTCAATGGAGGGAGTCCTAAGCCACCACCCAACCGGCACCACAGAAAGGAGAAAAAGGAATTTCCTGTGAGTTTGAAGATCTGTCACTACTTTGTAGAAATCAAGACACCTACACTTCCTACCAACAATCAAATTGGTTTTTGAATGAGAATATCATCTGTAGTCTTAAATCTTGTGTTTCATATGCGGAGTAGATCCATCTGGCTGTGACCCACCACCAAAACCTCAAATGTGATGTTTTTCCTTTGGTGGATCCAAACATTCACTGTTAAAGAGGGAAATTTGGCATCCGCTTATGTTAGACATTTAACTGACTTTGACAGAACACACAACTGAAAACAATCAGAGCTGTTTTGAACAGATGATGGCTAAATTTAAAATAATTGTTGTTTTGTCTGTAGAATCTGTATCTATGGTGTTTTATGTTTTTTGTTGCCTCTGCTTCCCTTTAGAAACCAGCTATCAACGGTCTTCCACCCACTCCTAAAGTACTGGTGAGTGCATCGTCTGTATTGTTCCTCAAAGTCCTCACTTTTCACCACTGGCGTGGTTTCATGGGCACTGTCATTAAGCTCTGTCTGAGCTGCTGCCGTACATTCTGCAGATAGTTTGGTTTCTGCATAGTTTTTGCTTTGTGGTTGGTGCTGCTCCGCTCCACCTCAGCTCAGCTCATTAAACTCTGGCTGACATTTTCACTTTTCTCTGAGCCAGGGCTATGCTGTTTTTTATTGCAGATGGGAGCCTGTTTCTCAAAGGTGTTCGATGGCTGTCCACTGAAGATCAACTGTGCCACATCATGGATTCATCCAGACACCAAAGGTTAAAAGGAGACATATATACTGTTTTATACAAGTATCATACACAAATGAACAAGATTAATACATTATAAGCTTAATTAAGCCCATATTTTTTCCCCTTACAGATCAGTACCTGATCTTTGGAACAGAGGATGGTATCTACACGCTGAATCTTAATGAGCTGCATGAAGCCACAATGGAGCAGGTAACAACAACTGCAATCTATATAAAAAAACAAATTTTATGAAATCTAGATTCTGATTCCCATAGAAGCTTAAAATCTAAAAATAAAACAACAGATTGAGGGCAACCACAACTTGTGCTTGAACACTTTGTATAAAGCCATTAGTCACATGGGAAGTCATAAAATTAAAGACATAAAAAGTTTCCTGCTAACACCTGTCCTTAATCAGCTTTATTCTATATTCACATTGGGAGCATTGCCAATGTCTAGACCCAGTGCAACAACATGAAACGTGTCTTAATTGTGATTAAAAGGGTTCCAATTTATCTTTTGCGGAAATAAATTTGCAGAAAACCTTCACTAAATAGTTTGTTCTCATTATATGCTGCTGTTTGATTAAATAGATTTTTACAATTAGAAGTCTAAAATGAATGACTAAGATTATCTCTTAAAATTTTTCTTCAGCTGTTTCCCAGGAAGTGTACATGGCTGTACGTTATTAACAACAACCTGATGTCATTATCAGGTAAGTGATGAACTTATTGTAGCCTTCTGTTCACTGGCCACCGTCATAACCTGCTGCTTCTTTGTCCTGTGTTATCTCAAGACAGTCGCTCCATATCTGCAGCCCTGAAATAACCATTTCTTTTGTTTGCTGTCAGAGCCTTGTAAGAGCTCTGTCCTTGTAGCACAATGACTCATGTGTTGCACGCGTGGCTTTAAAGCCCGTTCTCCTACTGACTGAACAGTCAGACATATAGACCTCTGTAAATCACCAGAAAAACACACAACAAAACCATGCTTCAAAATGGAAGACAGAGATGTGATCTGTTGTCAGAAAACCCAGATAATCTATTATTTGAGACCGAACTGTCTTCGGTTTTCTGCCCTAAGAGCCAAAACCTTTTCTCAGTTTAACGTTTGAGGATGGGGTTACAAAGTACGAGGTCTACTTTCGGTTTTATTTTAAGCAGTTTGCCCCTTGATATACTTAACCTCTGTTCTCTTCTTCTCTTGTCTTGGACACTGTCCATCCTCCTCTCGCCTGGCTTGATTTGATATTCTACTAACTGGCTTCATCAGAAGGTAATCATGCTTCACATCATTGTCACACTTCTATTTTTACCCCTGTTCACATCTAACCTTTCTACATGTTAAAGCTGCTTCATGGGATCGAGACTTTGTTCTATTTTGATACGTTTTTGATTATTTGATTAGTCTTCCACATATTCCAAGACATCCGTCACATTTTATGATGAGTGCTTTTCAACTCTTTGCGTGAACACTCCTATAATCTGGAACCTCCATATTTATTTATTTATTTTTTACCAATGTTTTTTGCTTTAGGGAAAACTTTCCAGCTGTATTCCCACAATCTCATCGGCCTGTTTGAGCAGCTGAAGAAGCCCGGCCTCGCTGCTCAGTTTCAGACTCACCGCTTCCCAGACAAAATTTTACCCAGGTGAGATCAACAGGCCCTGGTTTTTTGGATAAATCTTGTCCCATATATAATGTTTTGGTGTTTATCCAACAGTTCCATATGTCACACTTGTCAGACGGTGTAACTTCTCTAATAAGGTCACAACTCTGCCTTTATAAATTTAAGGCTGTTGCTACACTCACGCTGTGCTGTCCCCCATTTTCATTCTTTGTTGCTGTCTACCATCATGACTAATGACTGTGGTGATACAAAAAAGGAGAAGCTCTGGCCGACTTCCCTCGTTCTAGACGTCAGCAACTCTTTTAAGTCTGTGGTCACAACTTCTTGACTGTTTTCTCTCCTCAGGAGATTTGCCTTGACAACTAAGATCCCTGACACAAAGGGCTGTCACAAGTGTTGCATTGGTGAGTGCCGTTTTTCTCCTCACCCCCTTTAATGTTTGCATATGTATTTACGTTATCTGTTGGGTTTTTTTAATACTTGATTCATGGATTTTCAATATATAAACAGGTAATGAAATGAACAAAATGGAACAAGTAAAAAACAAACATAAAAATGCACAAAAAGGGAAAAGCCTGCTCATACAAAATAAATATATAAAGGATTTGATATACATAGCATCAGTTATGTTTAACACTAAAGAATACTTTGACAAAGAGGAATATAAAGACACATACAACAGCTAGGTCATTGTTGACAAATACTGTAAAAGTGGTCACCATATCTTATCAAAGGTTGCAGAGTTAAGAGGGACATTTTGTGTCAAATCCTTTCCATGTGCAACATTCTACTGACTTCTGAAAGCCAGGCCTTGAAAGAAGGTGCCTCATCACTTATTTAGTGAATTAAAATACTCCTCTTAGCCATAACTGTATCGTATTGTATTGTTTTACGATATACATTTGTTAAAGTGAAACGGTGACGGAAGCTGCCTAAAATTACAGTGTGATGATTTGGAGTAATTACATGTTTTTAATTGGTTAACACACAAGTCATATATCATACCAGTTTTGTGCAATTTGCTAAAACGTTTGTATTCTGTTACCATTTTTCCTCTATGCATTATTCTTTGTGAACTGGATTTTGATTATTGACATTGTAAGATTGTCAAATGTTGTCCGCACTATTGCAAAAAAAAAATTTGCGACACAATTATGTTTATTTTTGTGGATCCACATGTGGTTCCACCAGTGGTTGCTAGTCTGCTTGTTGTCTGTCATCTTAGAATATTTTGTAGAAGCAGGTATTCTCCCATGACCACAATGAAACCCACGTTACCCAACATTAGTTGTTCCAACAAGTGAATCAAAACAGTCAAATGTTGTACCTCAGTTTGCACCTACCTGTCGCTGCTTTGCATAATGAGTATGTACCTGAAGCAGCCTTTGTACATTTTAACTTACTTTGATGCCTAACTTGTCTTTACTTCTTCCTGTTCATTTGTTGTAGTTGTTTTTTTTTGGGGTTTTTTTTTAACTATTTCCAAACATTAGGGTTAGGATCCTTCTTTATTTTCAGCATCCATTTAAAGGATGTTTGTGCCAACTGTGGAACTATTTGATTAAATAAAGGTCAAGCAGCAGATGTCAAATAAATGAGTGAATAAAAGTGTTTTGTTTTATTGCAGGGAAAATATAAGAAGACACTATTTGCTCACATTATCATATCACTGATGTAAAGTTTAGCGCCACCTAGTGATTACTGGCCCAGCTTGCTTGTTTGAATATTTATACGTTCTTTTTTTTTTTGTGTGTGTTGTTTTTTTTATCCGTCAGAGGCAAGGTTTTACTTTTTTAATTGACTCTCCCCCAAGCCTAGTTTTTATAAATATTTGTCCTGGATTTGTTCATTTACGTCGACTTACTGTACATCCAAGCTTCATTCATCTGCTTACATCACTTTCCTTTCAACTTCACAGTGAGAAACCCATACACAGGCCACAAATACCTCTGTGGAGCTCTGCAATCTGGGATAGTGCTGCTGCAGTGGTATGAGCCCATGCAGAGGTTCATGCTCATCAAGGTCAGTTCTTGCATCAGTAATTCTGTTAATCACTTAATCATTTGACACAAAACAACACATGGCAAAACATAGAGTTTAACCATTGAAGTGTTGTCGTCTGTCTTTCTGCAGCACTTTGACTTCCCCCTCCCCAGCCCGCTCAAAGTGTTTGAGATGCTGGTGGTCCCTGAGCAGGAGTACCCTCTGGTGTGTGTGGCCATCAGTCAGGGCACAGAGCCAGGCCAGGTGGTCCGCTTCGAGACCATTAACCTCAACTCATGCTCCTCCTGGTTCACAGAGATGGGAACAAGTGAGTCAAACATAATGTGGAACAATTAATGAATGTTTGTCTCTCAATGGAAATCAGCCCTAGTCAAGTGAAAACTACAAGCAGATATAGTAGGTTAAGAAATACCATTTTTAACTCCTGTTGGTTCTTTTCCTGTTGCAGATAATCAGCAGGTGGATGCCATACATGTCACTCAGTTGGAGAGAGACACAGTATTGGTGTGTTTGGACCGTAAGTATAAACTTTCTATTGTGATATCAATCAGATCAATAGTTTTACATTTTAACATATTAATTTTACAAACTGTTGGTAGAAGAAGTTGATACTAGCGGGGTTTCCATTACAGTTTTCTGCCAAATAAAGCTATATTTCTGTAATTTCTACAGAGTATAAGTGCTAGTTGTCTGTATTTCCACTGATGAGTGTTTGGTGATGAGCGATTCTAATAAAGTCCTGTCTACCCGTCTTGCGATATGTCAGAGTACCTGATCATTCCAAGGCAAAGTCCTTATTTATGGCAGCAGCTACCCATAATGGATTTCTGGGAGAGAAATGTACAGAATTCACCAACCAGTTGTGGTTCCAGAATTTCCAATTGACTTTGGCAACGTTTAATGAACTGTTCTGTTATTGAACCTCTCGTGACATGAAATTTGTCATGCCCATGACTAGTGAAAATGTGCAAAATGTGTTTTCAGAACACTTTTGCACAATACTTTTATATTGAAGCATCTTAAAAATCACCTCACTGTGTAAAACCTTTTTTGCAATCTTTGACAGTTTTTGCGACATTTCTGTGTTTCTATTACCAGTTTTCTATTGCACAATTTATATTTTGTATTTCTGAGGGTAATGGAAACCTAGCTTGTGAGAGTGTCTGATGACCAGTATTATGCTTCTTACTTATAATTACACATTTGGCAGGAAGTATCTAGAGTTTTTACCATTATTTGGAACAAGGACACTTAAGTCAAACATAGACCTTGTGGTTAATTACTCAACTTTCACCTCTTTCCTGCCCCAAACTGTTGTTACATCAGCATTAAACAATCCATTAACTATGTCCCTTATACGTTTTTACACCCCTTAGAAAATTTGAAGATAGTTAATCTTCAGGGGAGGCTGAAGTCCAACAAGAAGCTGGCATCTGAGCTCAGTTTTGACTTCTGTATTGGATCTGTTGGTAAGATTTTACACAGGTCTTCTGCTGTCTTGTTACATGTGTAAAGAAATTCAATTACTTTGGACTAAATACCTCATAGTCAGTTCTTCCATCAAAGAGCATTTTTGTCTACTTTTGGCATACTGTTGACTTTTTACCCCTGTGTTTGTAACAGTGTGCCTTCAGGACAGTGTGCTGGCCTTCTGGAAACATGGCATGCAGGGAAAGAGCTTCAAGTCTAATGAGGTAAAATAAGCAGGTTGACAACACCAGTTAAACATGATACCAATCCTCTAATCGAAATGTCTGCTTCTCTTTATATCAAGATGTGTTTTTATCAAGTCCAATTTGTTCAGTGCCAGGTTGGTACATTCTTGAGAAAAGATGCTCCTGGAATAGGAGAAGCTACCGAGTCTGGATTTTAACTTTAAAAAATTATAAAATTAATGACAGAGAAAAAATGCCAGTGTCAATTTTATCTGCTGTATTTTGTCACCTTGCTGAATATGAGCTTGTTTGTTCTACACATGAACAGACGCCTGAGGCTCCGGTCAACAATGATCCAGAGTGCTGCTTGTTTACATGCATGGCTACATGCTGCAGGTGATCTCAGCAGATTAACCCTCAGGTGGAGCCAGACAAAGTGTCTTTATGTCAGGCCTGGGTAATGAGTTTGTCCACCTTTCACAGAGGGATTCCATGTTCACCTGATCACGAGTTGCGCTCACACAGCCACACAATAAAAGTTCAAGAGATCGCCAGGAGGTGAAGCATTCTGTTTTTATGAAAAGTGATATGGTGATAGGGGCCACCCTTTAGAAAAGCTCCCAGTGTCCGACGCACGGCGCTCAGATGAAACAGACGGTTTGTTCGCCGAGTCTGTGGCCAGTCCAGCTTGACAGATCTCCCATAGCAAGGATTTTTTGAAACGCCAGCGCTTATGCAACATTAATGCTCAATCATAAATGAGACCCGTCACACAACAGGGGGCAGCCCTAAATAATTCAGTCCTCGTCTTGTTATGATTCCTCTCAAAAGCGAAGGCATTGAAGGGGGGCCGACCTGTTGATCCGTGCTCGCTTTGGTGGGTGCTTCTCCAAACACCCGAAACCTTGTTCTCATTTAGACATAAACAGATCAGATCTCTCCCAAAGCCAAGGACTTACACCCAACAGGTGTCACACGTTGACCACCTCACATATGTTGACAAGTTTTCATGACATGTCAACATGCGAGTGTGTGTTTTGAGGGGGAGTGTCAGAATACATACATACATAGAACAGCTAAGGATTGTACACAGTAACACTAAGTCCCTGGAGACGGCACTCAAATTCCTATACGCTGTTCAAAAGGAACCAGGGGATATTTGGCAAAACAAAATCTTACAAGGAAGCGGTAGCCCTTAAGGACAAGTGAAAAACAGGACTAATGCAACTAATGGGTTTTATTTAGTGCCTGTCATTTTGGTGAATATTTTCTTGGTGTCCGTACATCCTCGAAAAATACCCTGATTAGCCTTAGGCCTAGTTTAAGAAATTTGTTGTCGAGTCCGAGATGGGTAGATACGCACTCTATGCAATTTTTTTTAATCTTATTGGATCGTATCATATATATACATATATACATATACTAAAATACACAATACATGTTATAGTTACTGATTACCAGTTAATGTGCACACAAAGCAGAATAGTGAATTTTACAGTGCTCAGCATAAATAAGTACACCCCCTTTGAAAAGTAAGATATTAATCAAAATCTCAATGAGCATAAGCACGGTTTAAAAAAAAAAAAAAGGACAAAACTGAGTTTTCTAGAATTAGCTGAGAACATGATATGTTATAGTGTCCCATAGAAAATAATGATTCTCAAAGAAAACTAGTGGTTTTGTGACATCTGATGGGGTGGACCGATTAATGCATGTGCACTAACATAGATTTATAAACCAGTTGGACCATAAGTTAATTACCTATTTTGTCTTTAATGCCAGCATGTTTCAGATGTAAAGAAAACTGGCTGTCACTTTAAAGCTGTTGTGTTTTGTTTGGTTTTTTTTCATCCTCAGGTGACTCAGGAGATTTCTGATCCGAGCAGGGTCTTCCGCCTTCTTGGGTCTGACAGGTTGGTACACAGATAATTCCATCCTGAGCTAAGTCGATGCACATGAGTGCTTAGCCCATCATCGAAAACCTCAGATGATTAGCGGATAGAGTCTCTCTGCATCCTCCTCATATGTCGCTTTACCTTCATAAAAATAAAACTAGACCTGTTTGATCTGGATCTGGTCTCCAAACCACCCAACATCCTACTCATCTCTGTTCTGAACCCACAGCTCCGCTCTCTAATTATGCACAACTCTCAATACTTGTTTTTAACTCAGATGGTTTCATTTTATTTACTTGTGTCTTTGAATTGATTCTGTCCCTGGATGCACCACTGACATTGTCCTCCATCTCCCCATTCTCCGTCTGATTCAGTACCTCTGTCTCTGATGCATAAAGGTTTTCATTAACTGATTAAACTCATCTCAAAGTTCTTTAAACCTGGAGGTAATTGTCATGAATGGATCTGTTCGCAGCTTTTAGACAGAATTGTTTATGGAACCAGGAATATGATAAACATTCAAATAAAAGATGTCAGAGAAAAATACATTTGGAGGACAGAACCAGTTAGATCATAGTGAATACAGACCTAAACCAAACTGCTACAGTCCCCAAAAAATCACTTACTCAGGATCCAAATTTACAAAAATACATGTTGAATTGCTACAATGTCTGACTCATTCACTGTCAAAACAGTATCAATGTCACCTTTTTATATAATTTTTATTACCTTATATCATTTTGATAATAGAACATCCTGTACCGTCACATCTTTTACTTAACATTCATTTTTTTTGCATCTTTTACATCTCATCTAATTCTGAGAATGAATTAACATATTCTTGTTATGCATTTTGTATCCCAATAAAACAGCTTCGCATCTTTTTTTTTTTTTTTTTTTATACCTTTTTCAGTTTTGGAATCCTTTTCATCGATAAGCTGTCAGAGGTAAACTACCAAAAACTGAAAAATAATGTCAATTTCAGTCACAAAAAAGACCTTTTCCAAACTTCTTTCCATCCTCGTCTATATAAAAGCAGTCTTGAAACAGACTTTGTTCTAAACCCCATGAAGAAATATGAACCATTATTATTAAAAACCATATTTAATAAAAAACAGGCCATTAACGTCTCTCCAAAGTGTAGGTCTTGCCTTTAGAACAGGGGTCTCAAACATATGGCCCGGGGACCAAATCCAGCCCGCTAAAGGGTCCAATCCAGTCCACAGGATGAATTTGTGAAACGCAAAAATGACACAAGATATTAACAATCAAGGATGTACAGACCAATGTGATCTGAAAAATACTATCATAATTACCTGTAAAAAGAACTGACAATTTTCTCTCTTTTAGTGTAAAGTTAAATTTCTTGAAGATGGTGACATTTCTAAACTATTCTTTCAAAAAATATGTTAATAACCTGACATGTCATAAGAAATATAAGTGCATTTTTACCAATATTCTGCCTGTTAGTAAATGTTTTGCATGTGTGTATATCCATTGTAATCTGTAAGTTGTAATGAATATGTGTAAATGATAAACTGACATCATATTGTTAAAATTTCTTTAGTATTTTTCTTCAGAGATTTCAGGTTAATCATGATATTCACATTTTTAACGGATAGTTTGTAGGTGTAAACATTATTATAAGGTAGTTTTACTTTTCCCACTTATTATTTTACTGCTTCGGCCCACTTCAGATTGTATTGGGCTGAATGTGGCTCCTGAACTAACATGAGTTTGAGACCCCTGCTGTAGAGGATATGCACTCTCTTCCATATTGCGACCGGTTTAAGCTGCTGTGTTTACGGTCTGAGCTGCAGATTCCGCCGGTTGTAATGCCACTCACATACGTTCTGAGCACCGAGGAGTCAAACCGCTTAGTTAGCGATGACTCCTGATAGAAAGGCCCGTCCCGTGGCACCAGAGCAGGGCCTCTGTCTCTGCCCAACCCCCCATGTTTTATTCACTGCCGCCTGGGCAATGCCAGCCTGGTGTGAGTGTCCCTGCTGGCCTCTGTAATTTCATCTGATGGATCGGACAGTATGGACTGTAGCTTCCCTGCTCAGCTGTCACCGCCTCGAGACGATGGAGATGAAGATGCTCCGCTGTCATCGAGATGTCGCCGTCATCCGACTGGTGTTTAACGTGCCAGTTAGCATGTCTGTCTGTCAGAGCGATGCTATCGGAGCAGATTAATACCACCAACACGACGCTTGGGCTTTAGCGTTAGCTGTCACAGCACAGTCTGATTAATGGCCATCCCTGAGTCATTAAGTATTTTCTAAATATTTATCATCATTTATTTATTTTATTTTATTGGTTTATTTGATGGGGACAATGCATATTCATGAACATTATTGCACAAAAAACACCTTTTGTAAATATGCCAGAATTAGTAAAAATAACTACTTTTTTTTTTTTGCAGAGGTAGGAAGTAATGACGTATAAGTACTTTCTTCATTACTGTACTTAAGTAGATTTTTTAAGTATCTGCACTTTACTTGAATATTTAGTTTTCTGGCAATTTTTGATTTGACTCCCTACTTTTTTACATAAATATCTGTACTTTATACTCCTTACATTCTCAGAATTGGCTTGTTACTTTTTCAAACTAAACGGACATGACGGTACATGAAATATGTCACTTCATTCACTGTGGAATTAGAAAACGTAAACTTTTATGA
>JAPTGZ010000016.1:20311011-20328854 GCA_029814645.1 Fowleria isostigma | reverse complement strand
TACCTTTAGTTGTACCAGGCATTAAAATGAACAAGAAATTGAAGAAAACATAGGGTGGTCTAATAATTTTTTCTGTGGCTGTATCTTCAGTTATTGAATAATGGCTGACGTTGCATATCCATAGTGACCACTATAATAGAGGTGTACAAAAACTTGAACTCATCTTTTCTTTCCTTGTCTCCTCTCAGTATTTGCCTCAGCTGACCGGCAGCAGCATCTTTCCAGCTTTGGACAATAAAAAATACTACAACAACCTGCGCAAGTTCAACTATCACCTCCCAAACATCTAACCTCGCCGCTCTAGGCCTGAGTGAAACTATACAGCAGGAAATGACGACGCCTCAAGTAACATTTAGAAGAAAAAAAAAAAACACTCAAAAGGATTCAACCACTTTTAAAGTTTTTATTTTCCTCTTTATATCAACATCAGTCTATGCACTACCCACAGCACGTCGACCCAAACATGTTGACTGTTGGTTCATGTGTGTTGCCTACATTTCAAGCTGATTTAATTGTGTTTTGTGTAGATTTGTAAAGACAGGGAGCGATCTGCCGCTCTGCTTGTAGACAGTGAAATGACTGAAGGTCAAATGAACCGCCTTGACTGGTTTGCCAAATGTGTTTTTATATAATGATGGAAGAATGTTTTTGTTAGTGACTTCATTACTGTACCAAGTAAGCTATAATGTAGGGCAAACGTTTTGTGACAATATGACATAAAAATAATATTTATTGACGACAGGAGTGAATTCCATTCCTTTACTAACATCTAGCTCTTAAAGACACCATGTTATACTTGTACTATCTCTGGAACTTGGTGCTAAGGATATTCAGCCATCTGTATGTCCTCAGATATTGTACAAATGCCAAATTAATGTAAGGAGAAAAGACACTTTTATCTGGATTTTCACCTACTGTTTCCTGTATGTATCTACATATAAAGTAACCTTATATATTGAGACTTAAATAAACTAAAGATTTGTTCTATCTTTCAAAAAAAAACTGGTGTTGACTTTATAAAGTGCTTTAACTTGTCTCAGCAGCATTTTCACTTTAAAGATTGATGATATTAAGGTGTCTGCAGTGCATTGATGATATCAAGAAGTCTGGAAATACAGTAGTGGAAAAACATTTTCAGACACCCTTAAACTTTTATACAATCTCCAATATTACCATGATCTATTTGTGGAAAAATGCACTTTTTTGTTTCAAAAGGTGTGGCTACATATGATAGACACAAACAAATGCAGTTTTGTTTTGTTTAATTCTTAATAAGAAAAGATAAAGCTAAATTCTGCACAGTTTCAACATGTCATGCCTTGGATGTGTTTCATTATCTGGTCAAAATATTCCATTTTGACCTCAATGGACCAGAGCATGTGAGAAGAAGGCATACGAGTTTGGAGAATGGAATAATACTTGGCAGAATTCAATGACATTCTTAATGTAATGTATCACAAATGAATGAGTGTCCAAAAACTTTTTCCACCACTGTATGATGAAGATTTAATTTAATAATTATTAGGCTTCAGGAATCATCAGGCATGTGTTAACTCTTTACCCCATAAAGACAACATCCGATAACTCCCCTTGTACCCTTAATGACAAGTTTTGACACCTCTGTTATCTCATTAAAGATGTGATTTGACGACCATTAGAACAGGTTCTGTTTTCAAAAGTAACAGAGGTTGTGATATGTGGACGTGACCACAACCCATACTAGGCCAACCAATAGGATTAAATGATATATTTTCACCAATTTTTCCCAAAAATTGCTCAAGTAGTGATGATTGTGGCCACCAGAAAAAAAAAAAAACACTCCAGAAAAATTATATTTTCTATGGGTAGCCCTAGTAACATATGGGTTGTTCCTAGTAGGCAACCAAAGGGGAAAGGGTTAAATCCAGGTGTGTGAGATCTTATTTGCCGTATAAATTTCATTTAATTTCATAAATCTGCCTTTTATCTTTTTTTCTGTCAATGTGAGTTAAGACATTCTGCATTTAAGTCAGCTACTAAACCCAATACTTTCCTTTTATACTTTAGACTTGGAATCTTTTGTCTAAAATCCAGTCTCAAATGTAATCTAGAACCCAAACTTTGTCACAAAAAGCAATGAATGAACATGTCTGAGACCTGTAGACACCTTTAATACATCACCAACCTGAAGATTTCTCATGAAGCCACACTCCATCATTTTAACACTTTTGCACCTGGGTCATTAAATGCATCAAAGACACTTAAATAGATGTCGATGTGAGGTGCTGTGTCGCAAACTTTCTAGTGTTTTTACACTGAAAGCTTCAGATATTCCAGTCTTCCCTCACACATGAGCTCAGGTCTTGCGTCAGTCCAGGTCCAAGTGTATGTCCAGACGTGGAAGTGCTGTCTGTAATCGATGAACAGTTGTCTCTTTGTCTTTGATGCCAGGAAGATCACTTAGAAACAGATACTCCAGGTTCCTGTGTGGAGTTAAAGAACAAACACTTAGATTCTGGTCAAAGGTTTTAGAGCATCTCCATTGTCTTTAAAAGAACAATATAAGCCAAAATAAAGAGGAAAAAATACACACCTTCCTTTATGAGCTTTCTCCTCTCTGTCCAAATCAAAAGACTAAATATAAACACAGACAACCTCATGCTACTACGGAAGAAATGAAGTCAGTTTTTCCAAACTTCCCATTGAGATCAGCATAATTACAGCACACTCATACCTAACCCCCTACCTGTCTGAAAACACCTGAGACTTGACAAAACCTTATGTCAAGGTAGATTTTTCACAGCTTGAAAATAACTTGCGGTCTTGCTTTTCCATAGATCTCTTGAATTACAATAGGCTCAAACGTAATTATGGATCTAAACACTGCAGCTTTAAAGAATATGTTCTGTCATTTCATTTTCTTCACTTTTTTGATTTTGTTAATTGTTTTGTTGCTATCACAGAACTAAAATCTTGCCCTTCTCTTAACCCATAAAGGCCCAAACATCTGTCACCAACCAAAAGCATCTAATGATCTAAATTGTTGAATACCTGTGGATTGACTAATTCTATCAATACATGAAAGTAATTGTGTAAAACATGGTTTGTCATCCTTCCATGGTCATCAGATATGACCCATTTGGATGTTCAGAGACTCTGTAGTTACGCTTGAAACACCGTCATCTTCTATAACATTGATTCACCAGTAAAACCCATGGAGTTTGATCAGTGACAATGGATGGAAGTACATGTTAAGTTAATGATATATTTACCTGAAAAAGTCCCTTTTTCTTATAATAACCCTCAACTTTAACTTTACTCTCAGTTTTTATGAACATTTGCATACCCAGTAAATTAAATCCAGGAAAATACACTGATTTTCCACTAAAGAAGTACAAAATACAGAGGATAATAATATAATAGATGGTGATAAATAAGAAAGCTTAAATAGGGATAAAAATTCATTTGAGAACTGCCATAGAAGCAGTTCTGGTTCTTTAAGGGTTAAATATTGGCATGGTCTTATAGCTCAACAGTTTTATGAGACACTGACTTCACAAACGATCAAAACTCACAAATAGTACACATGTCACTGACAGCAAATGCCTAATATGTACATGAAGCCTGACGAAAACAAATCCTCCAAGTCTCCAATTTGAATAATCATTAACAAAAACTACATCTGCATAAAAGCAAGTTATAACAGACTGTGTTACTTTCGAAGCATTAACTGGACAACACTGAACTGCAGGATGGAGAACATTACTGTCATAATACTGAAAAAGTCATAAAGGAAGACAGACAGACCAGTAAAACCATAAAAAATGTAGATGTTTCCTTTAGAGAAAATGGAATAGTTCAAATTTACAGTTGTGCATTGACTCTGGATAAAAAACACCCACCTGAGTTTATGCAGAGCGATGATGCCCTTATCTGTCACATTCCCACATGACACCACCTCCATCATATACAAACTGTCCTGCATATTCTCTATGGAGCTCAGCCTCTCCAGACAGGTGTCCTCAATGTAAATACACTTAGCAAACTTGATTTCATCCACGTATTTCAAACCATCTGGAAAAAAATGACACATGAAGAATTTCAGCACTCACAGAGCAAAGCAGAACTTAGTAACAAAATAAATCTGTGTTGACTTTGGCTGCGAACAGGATAGTGTTTAGTGTTCAACGGCCAACAAGGTCACAGACAGGCGGTGCTCTATCTATGACGCTCAGTGTAAAACATCCCTGTCACATGCGTCACTTTTGGACAATCAGTCTGGTACAGGTGCACTTTCATCCTCACTTTTCCTTTCTTGTTAACACAGAGGGGAATCACTTTCAGGTCAACAGTGGAAGCTTGTGTTAACAATTGATAGTTGATGCAAAATTTACGGTTATCTTTAACCCCTGGGTAAACACACAGTAATGTCAAAAAATTCAAAGATCTCTTCCAACAGAAAACTAAAATGCAACAAAATTCATGATTTATTTACAAAATCACAGATAATCCTTGATTGTCATGGTAAAATTATATCATTAATTTAATCTCAATAAATGTTTTTCAACTGTTTGACAGAAGGACCTTATAATGCTTTATATTTCCTTACCTTCATCACTCATTTCATCTCTAGATTTTTTCTTTTCTGAATTCATGTACAGTTTTTGGAGGAATTACCCTTTTGTGTTTAACCTGCAAATCTAAACTCTTGATATTAAGTTTATATTATAATGACAGCGCATTAGATCTTCAAATTTAAGAAACTACAACGTAATCTAATTTATTTATTTTTTTCTTGATTTAGAAATGATGCATAAAGCAAACATACACAATGAAAAGTAAACAGCAGTGAGACTGGGCTCAGTGACAAGGACACAAACGTCATATTCTCCACAGTGTGACACTGACCCAGGTGGTCAAACCCTCTGTGCATGATGCAGGATTCAGTCGCATCAATCCCCTGGATCTTGTATCTACCCAGAGGTCCAGTTGGCAGTCCATTGTAGTCGTGATGCCAGCGATCGAAACCTTGAAACCTTACTTTGGCTCCACATCTCAACAGCCACTCGGCTGCAGCTCGATCTGGACCCACAGCTTTGATCCTCTCATGGTCAACTCTGAGACCAGACATCAACAAACATTTAGAATATGAAAGGGCAGAGGAGACCGTCAACAGGGGTAAGTAAACATAAAGTTCATCTGGCAACAAGCCAGTTCTTTTTTTTTTTACCTGACATCATCAGTTTGTCACACGCTTAAAACCAACATCAACCAAATAATGTCTTCAACAATATGGACTGGAACTTACAAAATACTGACTTTCTTTTATTGGCTTTATAACCTCAATACTTTGGGATGTTTTTGTTGAAGTCAGTAACTGATTAAACAATAAAGTAATAGAATCAGGTGTCCCTAGCAAACTGGCAATTTATGTGCCAGTTTACACATGTTTTATGTGTTACAACATATTCTATGACCTGAACAGAGAATTCTGGAACAAAACTATTTCAACATACTTCATTTTGAACTTTATATGGGATACACTGTGTCCCTTGTACTGTTTCATCAGAATAACATATGTTTAAAGCATCCATCAAACAGCGTAGATACTACATTCATGTATTTCAGTATAGATCTTTTTTTTGTTGTTGTTCTGTATACATAATGTTAAATGTAAGACTTCTTTTCTATTTTGTAAATTTGTATTTGTAATTGTATCATGTTTTTGTTGTGCCTTTTGTGTAGTTAGTGTGCTTACTGCTGCTGCTGGATGCTTGAATTTCCCTCAGGATCAATAAAGTGTCTCAATCTAATCTAATCTAATCTAATCTAATCTAATCTAATCTAATCTAATCTAATCTAAATCTTCCTGAAGAAGCTCTGGTTTTCACCTTTGGCTGATACATCATCAGATACTCTGTTAATGTCATTGATTATTTCTTATTGGACAATTGAAATATAATCATAGTTTTACATTGATGTTTTGTTTAGGAAATAAAACAATACAGTACAAATGTAATTAAATGTAAATTATTTAAAGGTTGGATATAATATAGTGATCAGGTTACAGAATATAATGGGTATGTATTCATGTAACAAAATCCTTTGCTTTGTTTTTAATAGGTTGCTTTAAATAAGATTGTCCTTGCAGCTTTTTAACAGAGTCTTACCTGTTGAAGACAGCATTGAGCCAACCCCAGAAATGTCTGCAGCTCTGCCCTTTCTGACTCACAGTTACAGCCTGCACCGCCTTTGATAAAAGCCTCATATCTCAGCACTGAAACAAACAGAAAACACAACAACAGGTTGAATTATTGTTACTGGATGATAACTGTACTGTGACAGGTGACAAGCTACTATAACTTTAACCAAACTGCACCCTTATTGTAATTAGATTTTAGACATCCACAGTAATCTCATTATTTTTATTATGGTTACCTGGCAGATTCATATTATTAGTATTGATAACATGACACACTTGTACTATATGTGATTTCCTGTAGAAATTTAATCACCCCTTCAACATTACCTTTTAATATCACACCCTTGGATATCAATTGTTTATATATTTCATTAAAAAATACAAAATATGGAAGATAATATTACAATAAATGGCGATAAATCACTTAAGAATGGTTAAATATAGAGAAAAATGTATTTGGGAAGTGCCACAAATGTCACACTGGGTCCTTATGGGTTAAAAAATAATGCTAATGCTACATGCTAGTCGTAGTCCTGGAAGGAATAATGTTGTTTTAGAAATACGTAATGTTCCTGTTAAGTAGGAAGAAGTGGGTTAGTTAACAATTAAATGTAAAAACACCTTAACTACCTACCTGCCCTTCGACTGATCGGACTGTTTACATTTGCGGTGCGTCCATAGCTGTTCCCTTTGACCTCTTGACGTAAAAAAAAGCGTGCTATCCCATTGGCTGGCCGGGGCTTCGTCCAATTAGGGGGCGTGGCCTACTATACGCGTTCAGGATCCAGAGCGGGATGGGAGCTAGCTAAACGCCGGGACGACAGCCACCGGAGGAGGACCCAAACAACAAACACAGAACTCAGGGGAATCAGTCCGGCTGTTGGACAATGAAGAGACGAATCTAACGTGCTCTTTGACACTTTAAAGATGATACGGATACTAAGCGGAGCGTCTTTGAGGGCTGTTTGCACCGCGCAGTCGAAGCAGTTGAAGGGCATTATAAGCAGAGAGCTGCACAGGTAAGACCCAGGACAGGAAGACACAAACACAGCTCTGTGTTACAGGCTGGAGACACGTGTTGATACTAAACTGTGAACTGTATTTAGGTTTATTTTACTCTCAGGCAGACATATAGTTAGAAAAGGGGCGAGGACAATCCAGTACCTGCTTGATAAACTCACTCTTTATTGGTACCAGTCACTCCCAAGGGCATTTAACACCCCCAAACGGATTGCATAACTTTTCTGCTTTGTGCATGACCCAAAATGCACCCACCACCGCATTGTATACGTAAATCAACCCTCTTGTTTGTGCTTTGTGTCTTCTTCATCACTGCAAGACCATTTGTAGCTTACTCACTTTTCCATGCAGGACATTTTTCTTTGATGGTGCCCGCAGTTTGGGTGTACTTTGGGTTGACTGTCAACAGCATATGCTTTATTGTAGATCTGCACAACCCATCAACCTGCAGGGATTTGCATGTATGTTCTGTCATTGTGTCCTGAACTTCTCTCTCTCTCTCTCTCTCTCTCTCTCTCTCTCTGATGAGATGCTTTGGGGATTCAGGGGCAATAAAGATGAGCTCAGGAACAAAATGTGCAGATCTACAAGTTTGTACAAGTTTTTGCAGTGTTGCTGAATCTAATTAAGACAAACAACTTAAAGCATTGCTCCTTCTCAAACCAGTTTTAAGAATAAATACTGAACAACCTGTAGATGCAGCTGTGAAGACTATGATATTTCACTTGCAGATTTAAGCGTACAGTGTAATAGTCTTCATTGTTGTTTTACTACTAACTGGATTCATAGGACTTATGCATTAATGTGTATGTTGATTTTTACTGGTGTAGGAGTTTAAGGTTGAGGTAATTTAAGTACTGTACATATTGTTAATAATTAAATCTACAGTGATGCATCATATGCAGTAAGATCACTGCGTGTTTTAGAATTAATGCTCTTTGAGAACCATACAGCTTCAAAATAAGCCATGATTCACCTTTTTGACAATGTATGTTTCCGGTAATCTGATAAGGATTATTTAAGAGGTTATTTATCTTAAGAAGGAGAAGGTTTTTCAACCCATAGATGAGCACCTTATAGGTGTATCACAAACATCATATTTCCACTCGACGGGAATGATGTCAAAACTATGATTTGAAAAGTGACTACAGATGTCAGAATAATTTAGCAGAGCAAAACATATAATATTTCTAAGATGTAGAAAAGTGGAAGTATAAAGTAGTGGAAAATAAACACCCAAGTAATGTACATCCTACCACAGAATTGTTGCCTTTGGCTTTGAGCACTGGAATCTGGTTCCAATTAAAAAAAGAAAAAAACAACAAAAACAAGATGCTTGCTGTTTCCAATGTTCTGTCCCTTCATGAGGGCACAAGTCTTTAAATCTTCTCCCACACTTGAACACAGTGTTCTTGGAGCTGTTTGCAAATCCTTTATTATCCACGGGCGGATTTTAAACCCACCCACAAGATAGCAGGTTGTAATAGTAAGGTTTACATCTGGATTTACTGAGTACAGACGTGTGACAGAGGTGGATATTTTCTTTGTTACACCAACACTACAAAATGTTTCCCAACTGTCGAGGGTCAAAGGTCTTCTACATTCATGTACAGGTGGACGTTGAACCACTGACCTAAATATTCTTCTCTGCTCATTACATTTTGGTTCCTTGTGGTAACGTCATTCGCTCTTTGTGTGTCTTTCAGCAATTATGACGTGGCCGTGGTGGGAGCAGGCATCGTTGGTTTGGCCACAGCCAGAGAGCTGATTCTGCGACACCCATCACTCAGCTTCATTCTGCTGGAGAAGGAAAAAGAGCTTGGTGGGTTGAGCTTTGAGTTGTTTGCAAAGAACAAGAGCAGGTCCAACAGAGCATGAAGAGCTTGTGTTGAAATTACACTCCATCATACAGCCCCAGACCAAGTGTAATTACAGAGACACACTTGATGTTGTTTTGGTTCCATCCTCCTTCAGGACACTCGGTCTGAATAAAAACCAACAACTGTGAGAGTAAAGTTTCAGCTTTAATTTTAAGGTGTCGAGTTAACAATCCTGAAAACTGGTTAGCGATCATCACATTGACATAATGGGGGTTTTTTTCTACTTCTTCGCTTCTTTTTTTCTTTTTCTCTGTGTCACTTTCTTCCTCACCAGCTGTGCACCAGAGTGGGCACAACAGTGGAGTCATTCACAGTGGGATCTACTACACCCCGGGGTCGCTGAAGGCCCGTCTGTGTGTACGAGGCGCCACTTTAGCCTACGAGTACTGTGAGAAGAAAGGACTGCCTTACAAGAGATGCGGAAAGGTCTTCTTTTATTATAAAAACTCTATGGATATCAAAACACAAAACATTTGCTTATATTTTGTTAGAATATTATTTATTGTCACTGTCTTTAATTTGATTTATGCCCATGATGCTGGCAGTGTTGTTTAGTATGTTGATGTAAAAAAAAGTTAAACCTGGGTTTTATGGTTGTTTTTACTTTTTAGTGCCAATTTAGTACCTATAACAAACATTTTTTTTTTTTTTAACCAAATCCATCTGGGAATTTTGCCATTTTATAAATTAAACTTTAGTTAAGTCCAACACAACTCAATACGTGGAAACTGTTGAATTGAAATGTCTGAAACATTGATAGCCTGAAGATGAACATTGCAAGATTATTATGTCTTTATTATATTTATATACTTATGACTATTTTTCTTTTTTCTTTTCAACCTTAAAAAACACCTCATGTTCAGAGGTGCACATGTTATGAGCAACATACATATTATCTGGAAATTATGCATAGTGCATTATGCAATTATGCATAATTATGTATTTTGTTAGAATATTATTTATCGTTACCATCTTTACTTTGATTTATGCCCATGACCTTGACAGTGTTGTATAGTGAAAGTATAGAAACTTAAACCTGGGCTTTAAGGTATTTTTTCCACTTCAATACTAAAAACAAAAAGCGTTGGGTTTGTTTTTGTTTTTTTTACCCAGACCATCTGGGAATTTCATTATTTTATAAATTCAACTTTAGTTAAGTTTAACACAGGACTCAATAAATGGAAATTGTTGAATTAAAATATCAAAAACATTTATAGCCTGAAGGTGAACATTCCAAGGCTATTGTGTCTTTATTCCATTTATTATGTTTTTGACTATTTTCTTTTTTTTCTACCTTAAAAAAACCCCTCATGTTCAGAGGTGCACACATTATGAACCACATACATATCATCTGGAGATTATGCATATGTTTAATGCTACTGTTATGTATCAAGTATTTTTTAAAAAGTATAATCTTATCTAAATTGGAAGAATAATCACATAATGAAAATATACAGAGTGCTGAAAATGTACAACTTTAGTTTGGTCTAAAATGAAAACCTTTGTAAGTGATTCTTTATTTTTATGAGCTTCCCTATTGATCTTCATTTTGCGTCTGTCTCAGTATTGATTCAGTGTGTTTCTTCTTGCAGCTCATTGTTGCTGTGGAGCAGGAGGAAATACCTAGATTGAAAGCTCTTTACGAACGCGGTCTGCAGAACAATGTACGTGACCTCAGTATCGTCGACGCTAAGGGCATTCGAGAGCGAGAACCGTACTGCAGGGTAAGAAACCTGACGAGATTATTATGTGCAAAAAAACCAACGTGACAATTAAGACTAAGTATGTAATTATTCTCAGGGTATAATGGCTTTAGATTCCCCGTACACTGGCATCGTGGACTGGAGGATGGTGGCTCTCAGCTACGGCAAAGACTTTGAAGAGGCAGGTGGAACGGTGATAACTGAATACGAAGTCAATGATATTTCTATGGTGAAGGAAAGCCCTGCAGGAAGCACAGAAGGTAACAAATGTACATCTGTGTGTTAATATATGATCCAGCTGGAAGCAGAGACTTGTTCTTAACCACTTTTGTCATTATTAATTTGCAGGAATGAAATATCCAATTGCAATCAGAGACAAAAAGGTAAGATTCACACTTTAATAAGAGAGGAAAAACATATCTACTGTACCTTTGTGCTCATTCAGTTGGATCCTGACACTGTTATATTTCTACAGGGTAATGAGGTGCGTTGTCGTTACGTCCTTACGTGTGGTGGTTTGTATTCAGACCGCCTGTCGCAGATATCTGGCTGCAGTCCGGTGCCTCGCATCGTGCCTTTTAGAGGAGATTATTTGGTCCTGAAACCTGAAAAACACTACCTGGTCAAAGGAAATATCTACCCTGTGAGTCTTTAAAGCAATCATTAGGCCACATTTTCTTCTTGTGAGCTGGTCTTTCTGTGTCCTTGAGATGTTGTTAACATGTAAGACTTTCAGTAAGCATTGTTGTTTCTTCTTTTTTACATTCTTTCTTTATCAGTGAGTTCAGTTCAGTTTATTGCCATTTGCAGTATAAAATCACAATGAAAAAAGAGGTGCAGTAGCTCAAGATGCACCGTCAACATTTAAATAGACACACAATACACAAACTTAAAGACACACTTGAAGCATAAGCGCTATCATGATAAATGCACAATAAAAGAATAAGTAAAATGGACTATAGACCATCATGATAAGAAAACAATAAAAAACTAAATTAATAAACATGCAATAAAAGTAGATAAAACTAAAGTGCATTGTTTAAAGAAAGATCAAAGAGGATTAAAGAACAATAAAGATTTTCATCAAAACTACTCGGAAACCAATAGTGTGAACTGTTGTGAAAGTGTAAAACCAGGAAGAGAAAAGATGTTACAGTTTGGTTGAAAGTCACCTACATTAAATGAGTCCTGCCACACGTATTTCATTACTTCCGTGCTCATGTGTGAAGTTCTCCCATGGACTCTGTAACTGTTTTATGTAAAAATTACCTTGGTTACCAAGTTTCCATCCATTCCACTGTGGTATAGAAGACAATTTGCTCCAGTTCTACTGAATATTCAACATGCTAATCTGCTGGACTCTGATTGGCTTACAGCTAGCCAATGTACATCGTACTTCCTTGAGTTGACAGTCGTGTTTTACTTACGGTCTGAGCAGTGGTCACAGACTGCCGCAATGGTACTGCTCCAGGCTTCAACAGCAACCTTATTGTGAAGCCTCTGCATTGTTGAAGTTCTGTTGGACCATAGCACACAAGAACTTTGACACCTTGCTGTACACAAAAACTGTCACTTAGCTAGATGATTTCTGTGGGCGTGGCCTCATTTGGATGTGCTCATAAATAGTAATGAACTCAGGCAGTAACATGTCACACTGACCAGCTTTTCTAATTTGACCTGATATCTCTTATTTCTTTTCAGTAGCAATAGCAGACTCAGAATCAGAATCATGTTTGTTGCCATGTAAGGAAACAGGGTTCACATTAAAAAGGAATTTGCTTCAGTGACTTGGTGCAAACATAGAACATAGAGTAAGAGGCAAGCTTTACAAAATAAAATAAAGTACAATGAAATAAATTACAAAGTAAAAGAATAAAAAAGTACAAAATATACAGTATACTAGAAGAGGTAGTGTTCATTTTCAAATTCACTTCATAACACAAACACCTATGAACCGAACATATTTAAAAAAATAAAAAATAAATAAAAAAATACAAGTAAAAATGGTTTTGTGTTGCAGGCTCCTTTAAACAAGATGGAAAAAATTAGACTCAGATTGTGATTCTATTTCAGATCATGTATAAAACAGCTTTTCACACGTTAGTTTCAGACAGCTGTGCTAAAGAGCTGATGTTGTAGATCAAGTGGATCGTAGTTTCATTAAGCCGTCACTAACAGTGGAGAATATCTGTAAATTGTACACATGTTTCTCATCATGTCCATGCAGTCGTTATGAGTGTTTTTCCCATAAGGCGTCTCTTGGCATCTCACAACAGACCAATAATATGCAGCATCTGGGTGGTAGGGGCGGGGATGTGAGGGGAAAAATGTTCTGTTTTTTTTTTTTTATAACATCCCTTGTGGATAATTAAATGTAAGAACATTTTAAGATCAGCTTAACTAACTGCAAATGCCAATAGTGTACAGTATATCTACAGAGAACACAAAATGATGCTTCTTCTTTTATAATATTTGTTTTTTAGGTCCCTGACCCTCGTTTCCCGTTCCTTGGTGTTCACTTTACTCCTCGGATGGATGGAAGTATTTGGCTTGGCCCCAACGCAGTACTCGCCTTCAAAAGAGAGGGCTACAAGTTGTTCGACTTTAATGTCAGAGACTTTGCTGACGCTTTGTCGTTCAGGTACAAACAGACAATAGACTCGTTTTACTTTTGTTAGATGTAAATGGATGTTGAACTGTATTTGGAGACAGTAAAGTTTGGTTGTCTGTTTGTCAGGGGCCTTCAGAAGCTGGTACTGAAGAACATGGTATATGGAATTGGAGAGATGTACAGAGGAGTTTTTATCGGTGCACAGGTTAAACTCCTGCAGAAATACATCCCAGAAATCGCACTAAGTGACGTGCTCAGGTACAGTAATATCAATGCATGCACTCAGAAACACACAGCTGTTTTTTAGGGGAGCAAAGTCATAGTTGAACCACAGAGTTGATCTGTAAAGTGTGAAAGAACATTTTAGGTCATTTTACTTGTCAAGTAAAAAATATTTTGTGAATGAACATTTCATTTACCCATAAAGACCTAGTGTGATTTTGTGGATTCCCAAATTTTTCTTTCTATTTACCTTTATAAGTGATGTTTTTTTGCCTTTTATTATAATATCCTCTGTATTTTACTTTTTTTTTTTTTTTTTTTACAAAAATCATGTATTTTCTTATATTTAATTTATTGATTATATAGATGTTCATTAAAACTCAGGTTAAAGTTGAGGGTAATTATATCAAAAACAGAGAAAACTGAAGAAAAGGTGACTTGGAGCAAAGTTATCAATATCTGAACATAAACCAAGTGTCTCCATCCACTCCATGGGTTTTACTGGTGAATCGATGTTGTTGAAGATGTCAGCATTTCCATATTCACTATGGAGCCTCTGAGCGTTCAAATGGGTCATATCTGATGACCATGAAAAGAAGAATAACTGCATTTTACGCCAATTATTTACATGTATTAATGAATGGATCAACAGGTATCAAACCATTTATATCAGTAGATGGTTTTGGTCGATGGTGGATGGTGGGTCTTTATGGGTTAAAAGATAGGTGTAGTAAAACTACTAACTGGCTCATTTGCATTAACCCTGGTTAGGCTTCTTAGAAACAACACTAAAATGTACAAAAGCAACATTAAAAATTAAATGTTTGCCAAGATATATACACGGTGATATAGATCAGGAAAAAAATAAAATAAAAATTACTATAACAGAACTTAATGACAGCTTCTATCATGATTTGGTGTTCGAAGATTTGTGATGCTCTTTTTAAATCCACCACACAGCTTTGACAAAAAGATTTTATTATGCAGAACACTACCTTGACTTACCTTCACACTGTTTTAACACATTAGTTTGGATCAGAATTAATGTGGTGGCTCAAGGTGAGATAAAATGAGTTAATTACCAAGAGACGTCCAGTGGGTTTAGAGAGAATGACTTGACAGCTTCAGTTCCCTGTGAGAAATTGGCCTCTGATGCCAAAGTAGAGTAGTGAAAGTATAATTATAGAATATGTGGGACCTTTTAAAAGAGGCTAAAATACATTTTGCTACTCTAGAATATTTCTTAGTTTCCTGTCTGCTTCTCCAGTTGGAGCTGTACTGCCTGTCATCTACTGTACATGATACACCGATCAGCCATAACATTATGACCACTGTCAGGTGGAGATTCAGAATGTTGATTACAGGGTTCATACGGGTGCTTGAAATTCTTGAAAATGCGTGAATTTCAATATTGAGTTTTCAAGGTCTGGAAAGTGCTTGAATTTTAGTTTAAGTGCTTGTAATTATAACTCTGTTATGTTACTATTTCTTTTTAATATTAACACTTCCAGGTTAGACGCCAAGCCACGTCTATTTTCTTATACAAGTGTACAGATGTAAAAAAATAAAATAAATCAGGTTAACGGTGTACAGGCATGAAGACATCAGGGTATTGGGGGAAATCCAGGTTTGTTAATCCGACTTGCCATCATTAGTTTACAGTTGTTATCTGATAAAACATATGGGATTATGCTGTTTATATGTTCACTGGAATAATTTGATAACTCCAGAAATCAGATGGGTTTAGTGCCTTAATGGTATGAGAGATGTACACTGTCTATGGGTGATGGAGAGGGACCAAGGTTAGAATAGTTTTGGATTTTTCCTTAGAGTTTATTTTTATTTTATTAAGTTTTGACCTTTTTTTTTTCTCTGATTCAGTTGGTTTGAATCAGTTTTTAGAGCAGGTGTGCTGGTTCTTATTTTAGTTTTTTTCTAAAGGTTTGGTTTTAGTTTAGTTTTAGTATTAATTTTATTTTTTTCATATTTTTTTTTAATCTTCCTTTCTGTCATATTCATATTAATCCCAGACAGAACTCTGCTGCTTTCTCCCAACTTTAGTCTCCAAGTTTCCCGGTAGAGTGGAGACGAGAAGCAGACCTCTAAACCACAAATATATGAATGAAGGAATCTTTATTATTGTGTTTACACGGGCTTATAAGACACCAAAAATATCAGACAGTAGGTACAATAGATATAAACACAAGTGACAAGAGGTGACGGACTGTGAAGTGCTGTATGGGGCCTCCATCTAAAATTACTCAAACAAAATAAATCAATTTCATATTAATCCGACAGACAAAAATTAAAACAAAAGGAATTTTATCCATAAGTTTTATACATTTTACTTAGTTTTGTTAGCACACAATACCGTTTCAGTTATCTTCTTTCTTTTAATTATAGTTATTATTTATTTCAGTTAACAAAATTGTTTTTCAATTCTAGTTTTTGTCATTTCGATTGTTTTCATTAATGATAAGTGCCTCATAAAACTCCACTTAAAAACACCAGCATGTACCTGGAATCACCCAGTACATGATTTAAACACACATGACCCACAGCACTATCTCCTGTTCATCAGGTTTTTATTTTTTTCTTCTAGGGGTCCTTCAGGCGTTCGAGCCCAGGCCCTTGACCGTGACGGAAACCTGGTGGACGACTTTGTGTTTGACGGCGGGGTTGGCGACGTGGGCAGTCGGGTCCTCCATGTACGTAACGCTCCCTCTCCGGCTGCCACGTCCTCCCTTTCCATCGGTGAAATGATCGCAGACGAGGTGGAGACCCGCTTCTCGCTGTAGAGAAACATGGAATCACAGAAAAAGGAATACCAAAAAAAAAGAAAAATCAGCTTCTGGTCACCATGTGAAGCCAAAATGTGCCTCTACCTCAACATCAGTTTTATGTTAGAGACATTTTATAACAGGTCAAGCCTTAATTTAGAGCGAGGAAATGACATGATTTTGTCTTAATTATGTTTTAGGACTGTTTTACTCATGTCGCGTTATAATAGGAGGTCTAAAATGTTTACTGTCTATTTCTCTGCACTACCCTTGCTTTAAAATGATCAGTTACTTTATGGGAAAATTTAAAAAAATAAATAAAAATAGAGAAATAAATACAAATTTAGTCATTAGTTTGCAATATGAAAAAAAACAAAAAACATTTTAAATATATAAAAACACTTAATTTAATGTGAATAGACTTTTTGGGGAAATTAGACACTTTAAATTCTAGATTATTCTAGATTGGATTTGTTCTCCTATTTTATTTGTTTGTGTGTTTTTATTCAACCTTTGAGAGCAGTTTATCTCTGTTGTTTTAATATTGTATGAAAAAAACTGCACATGAATTGATGTTTTCTGTCCAGAGAGCTGGAACATATTTTTGTGTAACGCACAACTATAGCTACAGAATACACAGTGTACAAAGAAATAAGCTACATAAAAAAAACAGCCCTTTTTTTTTTTTTTTTTCAAGGGAATGTTGTTAACAAAATATCAAATACATTTAGGTTTATAAAAAGACAGGATTGATCATGTATACATTCAGGAAAAATTAAGAAATTGTTGTGATATACTACAGGTTTTTATTTTTTTTCCCATTGATTGACAAATGAATGTTAACGGATGTTTACCATGAATACATACAGACAGGTGACACAGTCATTGTAAACATGGAGCCAGATTAGCATCAATGAACTCTACAAAAGGAATGAAAACCAATGTTTGAGGCTGATGTTAAATGATGATGGAGGAGGAGGAGGAGGAGGATGTTGTTGATGCTGGTCCACAATCGCCCATAGGTGTTCCATTCAGTGCATCTGTGTGGGAGCATCTACTGGAAATCAGGGGTGTCAAACATACAGCCCCCAGGCCAAAATTGGCCCGTCAAAGGGTCCAAACCAGTCCATATTTTTGAATTTGTCAACGTCTGAAGTGTCAAACTCTTTTTAGTTTCGGGGCCACATGCAGCCCAACACGATCTTAAATGGGTTGGACCAATAAAATGATAACATAAAAACCTATAAATAATGACAATGCCAAATATATCTTCTTGTTTTAGTGTAAAAAAAAAAAAAAGTTAAATGTCATGAAAAATGTTTATATTTACAACAAAAAAATATGAATAGCCTGGAAAAATTGGACGACGTGAAATGTCCCCAGACAAGTAAGTGAAATTTTAACAGTATTCTGCCTGTTAGTAAATGTTTTGTGCCTTTGTAGATC
>JAPTGZ010000016.1:20292368-20307021 GCA_029814645.1 Fowleria isostigma | reverse complement strand
TAGATAGATAGATAGATAGATAGATAGATAGATAGATAGATAGATAGATAGATAGATAGATAGATAGATAGATCATAATGTAAACGACAGAAACGCATTTTCAGTTGGAGGCCAGGTATATATTCACAAAGTAGAAAAGAGGCTCCCATATTTTGTTAAATATGTTAACAGAGCCATTTAAGATGATTTTTTTTTTCAAACTTTATATTAAGCATAATGTCACTGATCCATTGATGGTGTGTTGAAGGTCATCCATTTGAAAAGACTGGTACGGCTAGCTAATGAATAAAAAGGCCACAACTTTTTGTAGGTTAAAAAAAAGATTAAAGGTTTTCATTCTAATGAATTGAGTTATTGTTTGATTTACAGGGGCTTTTTTAACCATCGATGTATGTAGGACTTTTCCCATCACTTACATACAACGATGAAAAAAAAAACGGAAGGAAGAATTATATTAAAAATTATTTGAATTCGAAATGAAAAAATTATTAGACCACCCTATGCTTTCTTCAGCGTCTTGTTCATTCTAATTCCTGGTACAACTAAAGGTTCATTTGTTTGGACAAATATAATGATAAAAACAAATAGCTCATGAGAGTTTAATTGAATGGTTGATATCTATCCATTTTACAAAGTTTCCTTGATAATAACAAAATCTCACAAGTTCTTACAGCAATATCTATGGCATTGCACTACAAAAACAGTGCTTTTAGACATTCCATGTTTTCTTTTCTGCCTTGTTTTAGTCACACAGGAGTTAGTACTTGATTACATAATCATTGTTTTGGATGACTTTTAATGGTCTAATCATTTTTTCCGCGACTGTATATTCTTTACTACAGTCTTGTTTTGTTTTGTTTTTTTTCCTCCATCCAATCAAATGTGAAATTACGCATCGTACGAGACTAACAATTCAAAGACACACCAGTGGTTAAATGTTAGCTTGTGTGTCTATTCCAGACACTATGGTATGTGGACTATTTTAAATCAGTGTAGGCTGTGGGTCTTCACTGTCTAATGATCGAAAGTCCAGCCTTGTTTTTTTCCGTCCAATGAAATGTGAAATTACGCAGCGTGCGTGCCTGACAGCGGACGCGCGGTGTGGCGCACAGAGCAGGCAGCAGACAGACAGACAGGCAGCGGAGTTGGTACGAACATCCTCGACTTTCACAAACCAAACCAAAAACACCTCAGCTGACTGCTCTTCAGCTGCCCCGCTAACACATCTGCCTCGGACCTATCGCTGTTTGGGATTTACGTCGGATTTAGCGTCTGATCGCTCCGGAGAAGATGACTAAATGTGAAGCAAACAGCGCAGGAGAAAGTGTGCCTTGTTTGGAGCTGAACGGGTCGTGTGCCACAACATAAAACTCAAACCAAGGCCAGCAGAAGCCTGTAGCACTAGCTAGTTAGCTTGTTAGCTAACGTTAGCCTGCTAATGTTACAGGTGTTTAGGCAGCAAATAACCAAACATAACTTGTAGCTGTAGTTAGCTGGCAACACGCTGTGTCCCCATGCCGTGACTTTATTTTGAAGTTTATGTGCCTGTTATAAGCTTTTAGCAAAGAAGTACAACACGTAGCAACATTGTTATTAGCCATTAGCGCTTCACTTAGCTACTGTCCCGTGTTTACAGCAGGCTAGCCCCACTAGCCAAAAAGCTAGCGTCGTAACTTTAATAGCTACATGTGCTTATTTTCTGATGTAGCTAATATTTTGCTGTGTAACTTGACTCAACCCGAGACTAGCCGCCTGGCTTTGGGATACTCTTAATAATTGCAAGTGAGCCAGTGTGACTTTTCCACCGTGCCTGTCCTGGACTGACCCACCCACAAGGACTATCTATCCGGGGCCGATGCTGACAGTTCAGCCCGGATCACGGCAACGCCAGGAGCCGCTACAGCAATGCAGCCCCAGCAGATATACGACTTTTCAAGTGACGAGAACAGTCACAAATGGAGAGGCCTCTTCGTGCAAGCTTTACGAAAGGTAACAGTTGTTAAGTTCTCGAATGAAGTGCTTTTCATAACACACATTCCCATACAGAGGCTCACTGCTGTGGGGTTTGGGACATCTGTAGGTACACGTTGAAAACAGACTATAGTTTCTTTAACAGCCCAAACTCTCACAGAGTTATACTATGAGGAATACAAACAAGTGTTTTGTACACACAGCAGAGATAGGGAAGTGATAAACACTTAAAAGTGAGTTGACTAAGCATTACATCAGATATTTACCAATGATAAACCTGCCCTCCCCATCCTCCGTGGCTGTTCACATGTCCGGATTGTGTTTGTTCAAACTGTCTCTCACCCAAGTTCCCTTTAATGACTTTCTTCCCACAGTGTTTTTGAAGAAGTTGTTCATTTTGAACCAGTTTGCACAGTAACCCTATCTCCTCCTGGTTTATCAAGGGTAAACAGACAAATGTTTGTGTCTTTGTCCTGAAAACATTCACCATGCTAGTGCTGATTCAAACACAAGTTCCAATGAATGCTGCCTTTTAACACAAACTCTCATACATCATCTGTCATCAATGTATTGCTGTCAAAAGCTTTATTTTCTCCTGAATTGATGTGGCAACAGCACTGTGCAAGCAAGCCTCCTCATTGCCAAGCAGAGAAATTCTGCAGAAATTAGTTTCAAGTTTGTCTCAGTTTTCCACAGAAAGGTCACTTAATTCACATAAAATGAAAATAACTGAGGGCCGGAAACATTTTAAACTTAATGTCCTTGGTCAGCAGGACTTCACCGTATCAGTTCCTTTTTAACTGTCCCTCTCTTTCTCTTTTCTTGCATCATTTTGGCTTCTCCCTCATCACCAGGTTTATTTTCTGTTTTCTGATCCATCTGCTTCTCTCTCTGTTTTACTTCACACTTGACAACTGGTATTCACTCCAAACTGAAAGTTTCACTGCTTTGCTGTTTGTTTGTACTCAAAGCCACGTTGCTCATTTACTGGTGATGAACAAAGCTCTACCAGCTCCCTTTTCTTTGAAATGGGGTTGGGTGTAAACCAAACCCTGCAGAGATACTTATGTTTACATCCTGATGTGGCCAGAGCTTAAAAGAATCGGTCTGAGGTTAACAGAGTAGCTGAGGCTAAGGTAAAATTGCTGAATTGCCATGCAGACAATAGTTTTGCTGGATTTTCTTCATATTGGATACCTCTGTCATGATTTATGGAGCCACGATAAGCATCCAAGATACACCACAGCTTGACATATATATATATATATATATATATCTTCAACTCATTTCATTTTATTCAACTCAATTCATCTTCAGTTTCTTGTTCATTGTAATGCCTGGTACAACTAATTTGTTTGGACAAATATAATGATAATAACAAAAATATCTCATAGTAGTTTAATTTCAGAGCTGATATCTATCCATTTTCCATGGCTTTTTTGATGATAACCAAAATCACATGTTCTTACATCAGTATCTATGGCATCGGACTGACAGAAACAGTGCTTTTAGGCATTCCATGTTTTCTTTTCTGTCTGTCTTAGTCACCTGATACACACAGGAGTTAGTACTTGATTGCATAACCATTGTTTTTGTTGACTTTTAATGGTCTAATAATTTTTTACATGACTGTACCTATATTACTCACTTTGTGAACCAGTGGAAGGTTTGAGGTTCATTCAGACACAGCTCACCCAACCATTCAGATACTCATGGTCTGCCATTTACACGCATCCTAAATGAAAACAGAGTAAAAGCTGTCATCAGTTATTTGTAACAAATAAGCTGCACTTTGTGTCCTTTAGCAAAAACTTTTTCTAGTTCAAGCTCAGAATATACATGCAGACCTTTGATAGTTAGAAAGAATCATTGTAAAACTGCAAAAATAAATGGATTAAGATTGATCATATTTTCAGAAGCAAAAATTAACAATATTTATTTATTTTGCACAAAATTGGGAATATTTAGTTAGTTGAATATATTAAAAAATGTTTGGTGTTGATTGGTCAAAATATGAATGAATCCCACCACAAAGAAATTGAGGATTTATGCAGTATTTTTGACATTTTGTATTGTCTACTTTGAATTGTTGCTGCTTCCCAATGGAAAAAATGCTAAATATGTCCACTTACCTGCAGTTATATGGATACAGTGTCTATCCGATCAGGTATTGGCAGCACATTCACTTCTGTCATTTGGTGAGGTTTTATTACATTCAGACCATGAAGATCTGAACTTTTAATGGCTTGTATTTGACATATTCATACATGAATGAATTCATATTAGTACTACATCCCTTCAGATTGAATCAGTCATTGATTAATTCAATGTTTAGATGCTGTCCGTTACAATTAGAAACAACAAAGCTCCTTTCTGTGTCAGTTGTCCATAGCGCTGTGGAAATGGTGTGATGAATCAGGTGAAACTGAGCGAGCAGGTGGTGCGCCACGGTGCTGCGGTTTCATTGTCTCAACTTGTTACACAACTGCCGGAGGGAAAGCCTGTCAGAGTTTGACGCAAGAGAGGTTTGTTATGGTTTTGACAGACTGTGACTCGCTGTTTTTCACAGCTGTTCACTGGGGGGTTTCCTTGTCAAAAGGAGCCATGGTGGATGACTCCACCCCTGAGGATGGTTAAAATTGTTATTTAGAGGCATGATTAAAGGAAACCTGCTGAAGTAGACACTCCTACAGGGGCTACATCAGGACAGTGACTCCAGCTAACCAACCTGAGAGTTTCAGGTGAGCACCTTCCTGCAAAAACTGCCCCATACATTAGACAGATGAAGCCACAGTTTTGTGACCTTCAAAATTCAGGTGATACATGTGAGACACAAGTAAGCACTGTGATGGTTTGTCTTGTTAGATCTAAGAAAGAGCTGAGGTTATAGTTGTGCAGTGTCGGTAGTTTGATAATCCATTCATTAAGCAACCATATACATTTTTGATCCAGTCATTTCACTCTGAATCTGTGTATTTGTACTGGGTAATCTAACAAACTTCCAAGAGGGATTGAAACATGGCTGTAGGAAAATAAAAAATTGTCTATGAGGCATATAACTTAAACCTGTGTATGACTTTCATTACCAATTTTTCATAAAATTCTAGTCATATCCTAAGTATCATGAATTTAAGCCTTTCTGTGATTACGCACCTGAATATCTCCCTCCTCGGTGAATGATTTTGAAGTTGCAGCTGCAGCAACAGCAACAAAACAAGGCGACCCAATGAAAGCCAGCGAGTTCTCTCTGTGTGGAACCTTGCTTCCCACAATGCAACGCAATGACAAATTTCCAGAAATGCCAGAGTGACCTACCCGCTCTGTTTGTAAACACACAGACTTGTTTGTGGTGGAGTACACTTTGAAATTGTTTGCCTTGAGGTAGAGCTGGGCGATATGGCCTCTAACCATTATCACCGTATATTTAGGCTATATCGCGATACACGATATATATGTCTTGATATTTTTGAAATATTCTACACATCATTGTGTAAATGTTAAATCAACACTTGTATGCATGACATTAAATATTGTACACAGATAAGTGTTGATGGGTTGATATAAGATAGTTATAAAATTATTAGTGGTGATGTAGAAACAGAAAGATACAAAGACATCTGTCAGAGGATATATTTACAAATATGTTATTTTTATTTGTCTGGTAAAGGCTGTGAAATGTTCACAAACCCCTTCAACTGCATAGATTGGATACTTCACACCTTTCCCACAGTGTTACATTTACAAGGACAAACCACGGTCTTTATTTCAGTATGAACGGGTGTTACAAAGCCGAAACAGTAGGTGGCGATGTAGAGGGAATTCTGTCACTGTCCAACAAACCCAGGAAATACTTTTCTAACTGTTAGCTGTCTGAGGCTAAGTGTAAAACATCCTTGGTTGTCTCTGATATTTAACCCAGTGGTCCGGTTGGTAAGTCCTGCCCAGACTTTGCGGATCCAAGGTTTTTTCAGGAAAAACAACAGTTGAGGAGTTTGTTCACTGCTTTAGTTACGATTCCGGTCACCTCTATTGTCAGAGCGGTGAACAGACGTAGTGTCTGGTCTAGTGTCTATGATCCGGGCTGGACCACGGACCGTTTCCACACACACCTGGACCGAACTGGAGCCCAGCCGGCCCATATCCAAGTCCACCTTCTCAGATGGACTCTGGTCTGAACACACTCCTACTGGACTAGATGACACTGTTTAAATGGTGGAACAGATTGGTCGTACTCAAACTTTTCATGAGAATAAGTTTTCGGCATTCCCTGCAGTACATTTTTCTGCTGCACATCGGTTGAGTGGAAACTAAACCATCTCTAAATGTGCGAGGCACTATTTTTCCTTTTGGAAACCAGTTCATCATTAGCTTGTCCCTCGTTTGTATTCGTAGCCATGTTGATGTCGGAGTTGTGAGGGAAAGGGGGAGGGTGGGTTGTGGTCTGATACGGAGAGAGGCGGAGTACCCAACTGAGTAACAGGTAGACAAGACATGGGGGGGGGAGCGGCGCAAGGAGTATTTAACCCCAAAATAATTTAGATCAAAATAAACGATATAGTTTCTTCTATATCACGTATGAAAAATTCTTGATTTATTTCAAAATATCAAGATATTGCCCTGCTGCACTGTGAGGGAAGAGATTAAAGTGCGTAATCACAGAAAGACTTATGGATTCATGATACTTGGGCTAATCATCAGCCAAAACAAAAACCTAACTCTTGCTCGTCTTCTCATCTATTTCTTCTGTTGTATTTCTGTGAGATTTAGATGCCTCACAGCAGGTGAACTCACTTTGTGCTTGTCAAAATGTGGCATATTATTCTGTTAAAATCCTTCAGGATATGTAAATGCACACCTTATCAGATCACTTAACTTGGTGTCCGTGTAAACAGTTAAATTCTAATGTCTAATCTGGATGACTTGAGCCAGGTTGTAGATATATTGTCCATGAAACTGCAGCTAGTGGAACCCAACTGCTCCTGATGGTTAGGCCACTTTGTCAAATGAGAGGCAAATTGTAAACAGCTTTAGTTAAAAGCACTAAACTGCAGTACTTTGATATCTGGAGTGATATGTGGCCTGCTAAAGATGTGTAGCACTTAAAACTTGAAGTTGTAGCTTTTAGTCTGTAACGTAATAAGCCTTTATAGCCCTTCAATCAGAGAATCATCCCGTTATATTGTCTGCAGTAAAAGAGGCGAATTCTTTCAGGGTAAAACCATAAAGCTTAACTTTTGAGTCTGATGTAGTTCACACACACGAGCAGCTGTCTGTGTTTCGGTCTGTGCATTTGATGTTCACTGTGACATTTCACCGTGGACAGGGTCAGGTTTTGTCTCCTGGCTTCGTCTGCTATTCTCGATCACTGCGGCTCGTGCCTGCTGCTATGCAAGACGTCATTTAGCCTCCGACATGCTGGTGTTAATAATAACTGTGCATTCCCCAGGTCTGCTGTCTCACTGGCATCGAGAGAAAGACCCGAGCTTCGCTGAGTACAGTTTCATTCCATTGCCATGTTGAGTTAGTGCAGCGCTGTGCTGAGTTCACCGGGTTTTGCTCCATGCGGCGCAGGACAAAATATAAATCTGAGATTGGTCAGGTTACAGGACGGCTTTGTGTGTGCTGCCTTTTTTTATCCTTTCAGCCTGAGACGTTGGTTAAATCCTGACACGAGGACCTAGCTGCAGGCCAGTTCAGATTGTTTTTCCCGTTCCAACAGTTTAACTGGAGGGATTACACCGGCTGCTCCTTCAGCCAGTTAGCAAATACCGATTAGTAACTGCTGATTAATAATAATAATATAATAATTATAACTTTGTTTGTGTAGCCCTTAACAAGCTGGAAGCACATACTGATTTCTACAAGATGCATCAAAACTATGAAAATGAAAAGAAAAACGCAATACAGCACACTACATCATGGAGCAATAGAATAAGTCAAACTATTTAAAAAATTAAAATCGCATAAATTTCAATGAGTTTAGATTGTTTTGTTTTGTTTTTTTGCTAAAATCCCAGTTGGCTGTTGCTTGTGAGTTAAAACATTGGAGGTTTTGTTTGTTTCACAGACTTCTTCCTTAAAAGTGAGTAGAAGATTAAGTGATACGTAAATAATTGCCATCCGTACTGAAACATCTCAATACATAAAACTGCTGTTGTATTTTATATATACAGTCATGGAAAAAATTATTAGATAATCAAGTCATCAAAAACGATGGTTATGCAATCAAGTACTAACTCCTGTGTGTATCATGTGACTAAACAGACAGAAGAGAAAACATGGAATGTCTAAAAGCACTGTTTTTGTCAGTACAATGCCATAGGTATTGATGTAAGAACTTTTGTGATTTTAGTTATAATCAAGAAAACGATGAAAATCAATGAGATGAGAATCAGTAAATATTCAAAGCATGTAGTTTTATCAGCCTCAGCTTAAGTCTGTTTAATGTTAGCATCCTCAGAGGATATGGATCCACTGCTTTACTCGTGTTTCACTCAGTTGCTGCTTCTTTTACTCATATTAAACTTCAGAATCAGACTCTGATGTGTAATGAGTTTCCACTTAAACATGTTACTATATGAGGTCCAGTCAACTTTGACAACGTATACCAATGTCTGGTACTTTTTGATGCATTACAGCAGAAAATTGACAGCCACCCAAAAATACTCAGATGAAATCATCAGGGTTATTTCTTTATGCCATTATTTTTAGGGATTTTTTTCTTCTTAAGTCCAAAAAAAATCCTGCATTCAATATGATTTTTTTGTATTTTGATCCAATGATACTGTGCTTAGTATCAGAAGCCACTCCTGTGTGGTTCATATATTTTTGACAATTTATCGTTTCACCTCATATGTATTTCATCTCTGATCTGTTGTCAGTCCACTTTAAAGAAACTTTCACTCGTGGAGATCGCTGACCCAGTGACCTGAAGCGACTCTGCTTGACTGAGATAAGCATGCAATGTAATGGACCGAAAGAAATGACATTTGTTGCATTCATACACTCATGCTTTAAGCATAACATTGTTTAGATGAAAGAATGAGATTATGTGTTATGGATTGCCATTGTCTCAGACTAACTCTGACCTACAACTAATAAATTAATACCTTAATTAAAAGCAAATTTTGTTTAATGTCTGTTTTTTTTTTTTTTTTAATTTCAGTGTAATGCTTTACCCTAAATGACTACTACTATTTCTATTAACATTAAATGACATTTGCACAGATTTTGTCCCACTGGTTTTAAACATAGTGGAGCACCGACCAGAGCGGTAATTTGGTTTAATTAAATTGTAGAATCTTCAGAGGGCACTTTTAAAGAGATGGGAGCATGGAGGAAGGCTGAGGCCAAACAAGGGAACAATAACTCCTCTTAACTTTTTTTGTTGAACTTTATTTACCGTATAAATTGGTCGACTCTTCTGCCGAGTTGTTATAGGTGCATCTGCCAAACCAACCTTTGTGGTTCCTGCGTGGTGCAAAATACATGCAGTGATTTCATGCAAAGCCTGGAATGTTGTAAAGTTACAGCGCATACAGAGAATCAAAACACTCAAATGAAATCATCATATGCTTCTGTGTGTAGTATTACTTTTTAATGTGTTTATTGTTTGTGTTTTTCTTTTTAAAACATTATAAATTCTGATTTAAATATGACTTGCAATTTGATCAAATGTTTATGGTTATATGTTTTGTAGCAACAGTTCTAACACTAGTTCAATAATAGAATTGTACCAAGTTGGGATTCAAAAAAATGATTCATCAACATCCAGTGATGATGATGATGATAATTTAGGTAGGACAAATTGCATTTCACAAGAGTAGCTATCAGCTTCCTTACATCCAAAAGTTAATAATCTGCTGTTTTTCGGTATTAAGCCACACTTTATCCTTGAGTTCTTTGTCTTTTAATCTGTATAAATGTATAAAAAATCTCATTTAGAGTCATTTGGTGAAATTTATTGTGTAATACTTGGTTGCTAAAGATGCAGTTTCTCAGTTCATCATATGCTACAATCACTGATATTATAATTAATGATACCCATACACTTAATGACAAAGGAAAGCCATTTATCGCCATTGAAAATTATAACATAGATACAGTTGGTGGCACTAATTCTATTCTGGTGCTACTAAACCATAGAAGAATGGGGTGGTTTGAAGACAGTGCCATGAAAGGGGGTGAATACTGTAAAACTGTGTTGGACTATTAGTGGAACTAGACATTTCTGTTAGTTTGATCCTTTTTATACAGGGTAATGAATGGATACAATTGTAATGTGTTCAGCTTTTGGTGCCAACGGAACAGGATATGCTTTTGCACTTTCCACAGAGAGGATCAGGCTGATGTGTACACGTACCTACCCCGGGTACAGCAGTATCCTGGTCGTCCTCAGACCAGGTTCAGACAGAGGATAGGTGGATCCAGCAGGGGTCACTGGGTCAGGTCACACCAGGGTCGCAGCGAGGCCATGTGGTGTTGACAACATGTCCAACATGTTTTGCCGCTGAATGTTACAAGGGTTAATGTGGCTGAATGCCATGTGAGTAAAGTCTGTTGTGTTGTGAATGTTTTTGTTTGTTAGTATGTGTTGACGGTCTTGTCTTGAGTTTGTCTAAAGGATTAATTCTGTTCATGCCTCTTTGTCTTTGTGGCTCTGCATTGTGTGTTTGCTGTGTGTGCTTGCCTGTTGTCTCTGCGTTGATCTCTGGCCTGTGGTTCCCCAGACAGTCTGGTTGTAATGGCAGATGATGTCATGGCATGAATCACAAACAGTGACACATGCTCGGGTATAATAACAAGCCCCACCCCCACCTCTGCACCGCACACACCAGCCACATTACCTGCAACCTGAGCCTGATGCAGCTCCGTATACACAGCCGGGAGAATAATCAATCGAATTAGAAATGTTAACCCTGTATTAACACTGTCCGTCCTCTATTATTACCTCCAACCTCTCTGTTCTCTAACATCCATCGCATATACAACACCTGACCATCCAGAGTTTTTTTGCAACTACATAAATTATGTGAGTGTATTACCTTCTGATGAAACAGGATAGAAGCAGCTTCTGGCCAACATCTTTTGTTCCACTGTGGCATACATACAGTACAGTACAGTCAGTGAGTTATTAAAAATAATATTAAGTCCTCTTTCACGTTTTTGTGTGTGTGCAAGTTTCCATCCCTCATCCTTTTAATGACATTGCAGTTTTTGAGTAACAAAATCTTCTTTTGAGGTAAAATGTCTGTGGTTCGGTTTGATTTAGAGAAACGCTGTGTGCACTTTTCCACTTGAATGATCAAATTTTTCCTTGTAACTTTCACTTGTAAAACAGCCGGCTCCATTGTTTTCTGTCATATCTCATTATTTCAGTCTGTTGAAGTAGAACATGTTTAAGATAAATATACAGTGTGAAACCAGCATGCATGTCCATGTTATGTGGAAAACTCTCTTACTTGTGTCTGTGTTTTCCACTGAGCACAAGACGCTGATGTTCAGATTGTTTTCTACAAAACCTTAAAATTTAAAATAATACATATTTAAAACCCTATTTTAGAAATGGAAAGTCCTACGTGTTGTCCTCACTCTTTAATAATTTATTGAATCACCATAAAGACAGTCTCTGTGTGGTCTACTTTTTACATGTGGCCAGAATGTTACAAAGAAATAAAGGCGTACAGTTTATCATCATCTATTGGGGTTAATGAATTGGAGATGGGAATTGAGAAGAGTTCCAAACAATGTGATCTATTGGACTGATATGTGTCCAAGCCTAACTTTGTTTTATGGATGTTGATACTTTAATGACAGTTCTGCATTGGAAAACAAAGATGTCAAAACTGACTACGTCAACAGCTAAGAGTCTTTAATATGAAAGATTCATGGCCGAGAGCCTTGGCTTTATTTTCAATGAGCAGATTCAATAATGCCAACCAAGTGTTATTTCCACCATTCCTGTAATAATTCATTATGTGATTCATGTCATGACAAAGAATTCAGTAAAATGCTAATCCTAAAATCTTATGTTAAAGTCAGAGATCTAGTCTTCAATCAACTTGTTTTGTCTCCAAGAGCCTGAAAGCCAAACTTGAGTGATTCAAATCAACAAACTACCTTTTTTGCATAGATCATCCATAAAAACGTTTTTGGTTTTTTTTTTTTTTTTTTTTTTTTCAGATATTCAGTCACATAATGATTTGATGTAGTGTGTTTATAGTGCAACAACAAGTATGCTTTTGAGTATATAAATAAAGTATTTTTAGGGCTGGGTGCTGTGGAAATGTTTTTCATATCAGACAGTATCAATATGTATCACAATATAAATCAAATCACTATTTTTATCAAGCTTAAATTTTCCATCACTCATAAGTTAGTTGTGAAGACATCAGAAGGTTATTTTTAAGTTGAATATGATTTATTTTCTGTCGGAGGTTGAACGTGACAGATGTGCTGAAGAACATTATACAACTGTTTCAGATAAATAAAACAAGTCCATATATTTGAAACTAAACTAAATGTCTGACCAGCAGGAAAAAGCTTTCAAATTTTAAAAGAGAACATAAACAAAACGGGCCATCTTTATCAAACAATACCGGGGATATATATATATATATATATATATATACGTGGGGATGCCTTCCATAACTGATGTAAACTGAAAATGAAACTTAACACACTTTGAATGTCCAACCCCTGCCTTCTATGCCGCATCCTACTTTTCAATAACCCAGTCTCCTGAGTTCTCGGTCAGATTTTCTCCCGAGGGAACAGTCATTATGTCCCACTGCAGTCCAAACATTAGCGTGTGTGCTGAGGCTGGCTCTTACGACTGTGCTGTGTACGACGGCCTAAAGTGAAGTGGCTCTAGCGTGATTGGTCTGGTGCAGTGCTACTTAATTATGATGGACTGTTTTTTATGTCTGTCAAAACATGGACGAATGAAGTCTGTTGAAATTGTATCAAGCTTGTCTCATATTTCTATCGAGGAAAAGTCAGTTTGCGATATATATCATCATTTTGTTGCCCAGCCCTATGTCTTCTTGATGCACTGCGTTCTTCAATAAAAAAGTAAAAACAAAACATCTTTATTACACTATCAGATAATACAAAGAAACCATGAAATCTTTGCATTTGGAAAAGGTAGACTGCAAACATTGGCTGTTTTTGATTGAAAAATTAGCAAAGTATTTAAGGTTTTTCCTTAAAGGCATTATAAATTCCCTACATACTAAATCTTCCCAGTCACCACCCCTGATTGTCTGACTGTGTGTGGTGGAGTTACTTGCAGAGTCTGAGTCATTCGCTTGTATTTTCTACTTTCTTCTTGCTTTGCTTGTGTTTCAGAGCATTCTCATTGAGCAGTGATTCACTTTTAGAGCTTGACATTGAAATGATCAGTCTCCTCCGGATCCAAAAGTTGTTCTTGCCTTATGTTACGTTTCATTTCGTTTAATTGTTTTTGCCTTGTTTTATCTCTTATGTTTTCTTCCTCATTTACTTTACTATATGTGCTGCTGTTTTGTTCCATAGTGCACCTTCTCGTCTTTCATCAGCATTACTGCGTTTCACTACATCTGTTATTAAAACTAAGTTGGAGGTACACCTTTTTATATCCTATTATACTTTTATCTTTGATACCACTTTATTTATTCTTGTTCTATTATTACTTTTTTTATTGCATGACATTTAAAAACAGGGTTCATACAGGTGCTTAAAATCCTTGAAAATGCTTGAATTTTAATGTGTTCTCAAAGTCTGAAAAATGCTTTAATTTTAGTTCAAGTGTTTGAAAGTGCTTGCAAGTATAACTCTATGATGTGGTTTATTATTTATTTTTAATATTAACTCCAGCCAAAGCTACTTACAGAGAGGTGAAACATTTGGAAAAATAAAATTTAATGTCAAAAAAGAAAATTAGTGGGTGCTCTCAGGTAGAATCCAGAGGTAGATTTTTATCTGAATTTTTGTCTTTGTGTGACAGTGTCTGAAGACTACCAAGTGACTTCCCTTTTTTTTGGATAAAACTTTGTGTTCTCCCTGAATTTGTAAACTTTTTGTCATTAGGAAGCATAATTTTAGATGTTTAGCTTAATACAATGCGCATCATTGTGATTAAAAAGTTAAAAAATAATGGTGAGTGTATGTATTCCTCTAGATATGTATTTTACCCCAGAAATAAGGTGTTGTGCTGGAAAAATTTGAAAATGACCCCTAAAAGTGCTTGGATTTGACCTGAAAACATTTCTATGAACCCTGTAAATAGCAAGATGAGAGAGCAACAGTATCTCAATTGTCTGTCTGTCCTGTACATCGAGTAACTTGACAATAAATATGTTATTTTTTTAAGATCTTTATGTTTTAGGAGGCTCTGCTGCTTTTCACATGCCTTTGGTCATTACTCATGACATTTGGCAACCCAATAAAAAACAGATCCAGAAACTGTTTTGGACCCTAAACCCAAATTTGGGAAAGGACGCCATAGCGTTTGGCAAAGGTGTGGGTTTTATTTGTGTGTGTGTTCAGAATCTAAACTGTTGTGACAGAATCAGGATGTAACGTTCTCTTTGTGTGTCAGTGAATCCTGGTGGTTGGTCTCCTGATTCAGCCTGTGTGCTGCTGCTGCTGCTCTGGTCTCCCCGGGGGCTTCGCTCTGTGTGGGTAGAGAACAAGGCTGGGG
>JAPTGZ010000016.1:20255298-20280119 GCA_029814645.1 Fowleria isostigma | reverse complement strand
CACGGGGAGAACATGCAAACTCCACACAGATGGTGCTGGGATCGAACCCAGGACCTTCTTGCTGTGAGGCATGAGCGCGAACCACTACACCACCGTGCTGCCCCAAAATAATAATAACTGTAAATTAAATAAGGCTTAAATAAACGTTTTAACACTAGTGTTAAGTGAATAGAACATTTTTGACAATGCCGTAACTTATGTTTCAATAACAAGACCTTCAAAGTCCCTCTGATAAATACATCATATGACAAATTAAGACTGATCATAATCTAAGATCACAGGATCACGCAGTCCACTTTAATGGTACATAATTATGAAACAACATATGATCCAATACCATTCGATATGATTTAATTTAATGCAATGTAATTCACTATGATGTAATGCAAGAATATGATGCTTTGCAGTTCAATATGGTTAGGATAATTTTATTTTATTTTCCTGGCTTTTCATAGTCGGACATAAATACATAAAATAACAAAGAAATGTCATTTTTCTTCATATGTGTGCGTTTGTCTGGTACCACAACTCAGTAAGGATCTCATTTGTGCTGTTTCTGTTGGATTTCTAAGAGACTCTTGGCCCTTTTACAAACAGCCCTCTTCAGAAGTCAGAAAGTCTCTGGCAAAAGATAAAATAAAACCAGGCCTGACACTGGCGCATATCAGTCCTTCTTTCTTGTTCTGTCTCCAGTTACACTTTAATAACACACCATGGCTTCCTTATCAAAGCTTTTTTCAAACTTTGATGAGAATTAGTAGTTGATAGCAGTGGAGATGAGTGGCAGCGTAGAGAAGAAGGTCACATTTCTACATCTCTTATTAATTACACATAAACAAATTGGATTTTACTAATGCAAGACTGCTAGAAACAATGACTTTTAATATCATCCATAGTTGTGGCAGAGTTTTCCACAATTGAAGTTTTCTACCGATGCATAAATGCAAATGCGTGACTCTTACCTTTTTGAGCTTTATGTCTGGGGTCTCCTTGGGTCCTTTATGTCCCTTTGTTTTGTGCATCTTTGTTTTGCTAAAATAAAAGTAACAAAAACAAAGACAAATGCTGTGACTGGTCCTCTAACTGATGTTGTGCTCCTGTTTCAGGTGTTGATGGACATGTTTGACCAGGAGGAGGACATCGGGTTGATGTCTCAGTGCACAGAGGAGCCGTCGTCCTCCGGGGAGCTGACGTATGACGACCTTGTGAGGCTTGAAATTGCAGAAGAGCGTCAGTATCTGCGAGAACTCGACCTCATCATCAAAGTGTTTCGCCATCACTTCCTGTCCAACCCAAAAATCTTCACACCTCAGGTGAGGAGGATTGCAGTGTTATGATTTTTTTTTACATATTTCATCAAAATAAACATACTTTTCTGCGTTTCTGTGTTGAGAAACCCAACGGTGAAAAAAAATGGATGCAACACTACACACTACTGGTCTATAAATACAAAGCCTCAAGAGTTTGTGCTTGTTTCTGTCATCACTCAGCAGTTTTAGGTGAAACAGGAGCTCTTTTGCAGCTTACTCTAAAGCCAGCTTATAAACAAACAGTCAAGTTTCCAACTCTGAACTTAATTACAAAGTCATTTCAGACAAATCCAGAGTAAGAACATTTAAAGATTACAAACTGTGTAATCGGCTAACTGGTAATCAGTGTCAAAAGGCAAAAAAAAAAAAAACTGACTGGAGAAATTGTTATTTATTTGTTTATTAAATCTCCACAAGATACATTTTACCAGTTGATTATCTATAGTTTCAAAAGTGGATGTAACATAAAACACAGAATTGCAGTTTTAATGCATGTTTTTAACTGTAATTTTGTCTTATTTTCATTGGTTTTAGTTGATTTTAGTTCATTACCAAAATCAACACTAAGGTCTGATACCTTAATTGTTGGACAGGTTAAAGAGTGATCTTGAATCCTTTTCGTGGTGCTGAAATATAGGACGTCCTCCATCCTGTCCAACAGTTTATTTTTCATCCAGATCATAAACACTGTGTTGTAAATGTTAAAATGTGTTCTGCAGATATGCAAAGATAGATAGTTCAGTTTTCATCAGCTAATCATTGTCACATGAATCCAATTTTGTGCGATCAAATCTTACATCATCCACACATATGCACTGATATGTACTTGATTTTAAAGTTCTTCATTATGAGAGACTTGTAATAACTGTAGATCAAATGACCTGAGGATGAATATGTAGATGGTCAGAAACACTAAAATAATCAGACACTTAAAACGTCATCACCACATTGAATCTGTCTGTCTGTCTGTTTGCCTGCCTGTCCTTCTGTCTGTCTGTTGTAGCCACCCAAGTTAAAGTGGCTAAAAGAGCACACAGCCAGCCAGGAGCCAGTAGTCTCTGGTGTCTGTCAATGGTATCAGCAGTGCTATTCATTTTCAGTTGGAATTAGTACAAAAAAGCTTTGTCTGTAACCTGGAGCACTTTGTTTTCAGATTTGAGTTGGAGTAGGTCCTGTAACCTTGTAGGAGAAAATTTGTCATTTTATTGTAGACATACAATCAAATTTACATTAAGAACAAGTTACAAAAATGTTTGGATGTTTTGAATTGTAGGTTTTCGAGACGGGAAGTCTACTTCTAGAGCTCACACTGAAAAACTCATGCTAGAAAGTTGCAAGGTGCAAACATGCATTTCTAATGTTTTATGATTTTCACAGATTTTATACAGGTGCTTGAAATCCTTGAAAATGCTTGGATGTCAATGTTGTGTTTTCGAGGTCTGAAAAGTACTTGAATTTTACTTGAAGTGCTTGAAAGCGCTTGGAATTATAACCAAAGCTATACAGAGACGAGATACATTTTGAAAGTGGAACTATGTGTTCAAAAGGAAAATTCCCATCTGTTCTCAGATCGACTCCAGGTACATTTTATCTTAATCTTTGCCTGAAGAATGCCAAGTGGTTTCCATTTTTTGGGATAAAACTTTCTCTTTTCATTTCTAACCTTTTTGCCATTATGAAACATAATTTTGTAGCATAATGCAATATAAAACATTGTGATAAAAAGTGGGAAAAAAAAAAAATCATGAGAATATGCATTCCTGTAGATATGTATTGTACCCCAGCAATAGGGAACTGCTGGAAAAATTTGAAATTGACCCTTTAAAGTGCTTGAAAAATGTGTTTACAGGTCAGTGGAAAAAGTTACCTTATAAATGTACAAAATTATGCTCAAATATGATATTCTGTTTTATGAAAGACACAAATGGAGAAGACAGGCATTGTTATATTTTGTATGGAATGTAAAACCCTTTGAGCTGAATCTGTGCGTTATATTTATAATCTTATGTACGCAAGACTGAACTCAATAGAAGTATGTGGACTGCCATAATTTGACTTTATCATCTAAAACCACTAGAAGACTCTTCTATGAACTCTTAAAACTACAGACAGTCAAAAAATCTACAATTTACACTTGTTTATTATAATACACATTAGAAGAGTCTGGATGATTATACATTTTGTAAGGTGTATCACAACCAACATATCCATACCAACTTTTAAAAACCCTTCTACAGTTTTGTAGTTTCCCCAGAGGCACCTCCCACTAAATATTTCAGTAAATTGATGTTAATCTCTGCATCCAAGGGTTAACCAGAGATACAAATGACTAAATATGCTGTCTAAGGCCGTTCAGAGCGCTAAATCCCTTCAAGAAGGCAGGAAAAGCATGAATTGAGTAGGGAGTTGAACTTTGGATCTCTGGGTTGACGAGAAGAGAATGGAAAGTTGAGTTTAATGGGCTGCTGTGGCTTTGCATATTTTGGGTTGGGTAATTTGTGGTATCATTTGGGTGAGGAGGATAAACCTTTGTGAGGCCCAGAGGAATGCAGAACATGTAATTATGTTGAGACAGGAACAACATCTGCAGCCCTCGCCAAAATAACCTCAATTATGTCTGTTGAAACACAGTATAATCTGAAATTACTCTGAGATGTCAGGAAAGTGTTACGGCCGAATAATGACAGGACAGAACTTCGATTCAGACTTCAGCAGTTGATAATCACTTTTCTATTTTTGGGTGTTCGTCCTCATCTACTTGATTAAAGATTTCCTTGGGCAAATTGAGCCTGTTGTTATTATTTTTGTTGTTGTTGTTGTTTAAAGCTCATAATCACTTCTATTTTAGCATTTATTTATCTAAGAGGTTGGTTTCAAGTGCAACAACCTGCCACTCATTGCTTTGGTTAAACATATTCAGTGTGTTTACAGACACTGATGTAACCTGGCCTTTGGGTTTTCTTCACCATATCTATGTCTTAAACATCACAGAAGGAGTTTGTTTTCCTTTTCTGGTGCTGTGATTTCTTGCTTTAAAATTAGAACCAACATCTGGAGACATTTTTTTAAATTTTTAATAGTCCAAACTTAGATGCAGATTTGTTGGATATGGCCTCAAATTTGAGCAATCACATCCATTTGTCAGAATTTTTTATTCCTTCGTCGTCCGACCCTCTGGAATATAGGCAAATTTATCTGTTGCAAGGTGGCAGGATTTGTAGTTTTCATTACATTCTGTGTGTATTATCGCCTCAAAAGTCTCCCTCAAGAACAACCTCTGTCCTGCATGTACTCTCTGAAAGTGGAAAGTTTTGACAAAGACATATATCTGTGTAAGTGCTGATGTGTATATATATATATATACATATGTTTTTATTTTATTTTTTTATTTTTTTATTTTTTTTTTAAGAAATGTAGTAATTTTAAAACCATGATGCACTTCGATGTCTGTGTAGGTCGTCATTTGTCCAGGTCATGATTCTTTTTGATAGTTCTTGAACCCAGAAGAACTACCAAGAAGCATGACATGCTTCCTGATGCGGACATGTTCTTTCAAAATATCCTCTCTCCCCACCTTTTTTTGCAAATGTACTATTGCAGCATCATGCACTCAACACTCCCCAAGAACTAGCCAAACCACCCAGAAAACTTTTACCCCTTTTCTAGAACTATAATCAGGTGTGCCAGACCTATCTAACACTGGCATTGAGTTAAAAAGTGTGGTAAACGGTCTGGCTATGCAGGACTGGCACCTTTGCACAGATATACATATAAGGTTCCAGCACACTAATAAAAGAAATGTTTATGGAACCTTTTTGCAATTTGAGTTTTGGGTCCTTATACCTTAGTTGAAAAGGCTGCTTATTGTGAATGTAGGGGTTGGTGATGTAAAGCTGTATAGCACCTACATCCTCCCCTAATACAGATTCTACATGCAAATTTTATTATTAAAACATCGTCCTCCAATCCCAAATTCTTGTCTTGTTCTATACCTTGGACATTTGGAGGGAACGGTACATAAAGAAGACCGATATCTTGTCCAAATCCTCCTTGTAGCCAGGAAGAAGGCTATAGAATGCCATGGAATTGGCTTAAGACTGATGCTCCATCTTACAAACAATGGCTTTCAATCATAGATGAAATACTTATCATGGAAAATCTTACATATGAACTGAAGTTGAAAGAGAGTTTTTTTATTAAAAAAAACTGGGGGGAAATGACATTCATGGAAAAATGTGTCTATTAAGGGACCTAAACACATTCTGACACAAACACAGGGTGTTTTTTTTTTCATTAATTTGTTGTTTCTTTTCTTGCTGCTCAACATGAGGAGATGATTTTGATTATGCTGATGAAAATAAGAAGTAAATAAAAAGTGTAAAAATAAATTTAAAAAAATATTAATAAAAATAGGACCCAAGTTGGGACAGGAAAAGCTACCTAGCTGTCAGTGCATTTGATCTGGGAAAAATGACTGTAAATGGTCTTCTTTAGTGCTTTAAGTAAGGACACTGTGTTAAATGTGGGGGGAAAAAAAAGGTTTTCCTGCAGCAGATGGAGTGAATAATCTCTGAAATGTCTTATTCAATCATTGCTCTTCATAACTTGGATCATCTCAGAAAAATGGACTTTCAGAATCAGCTTTAGTCCACAACACAGGACTTTCCTATTGTGTTTACTTAGCTCATCAAATGGAGTGAACATTGAGTGGCTTATATGGATAATTTTCTGACTGAAAAGAAACTAAATGAAGGGTGAAGCTAAGGTGTGAAAACACCCTAAGAAACATGATTTTCTGGAAGTGTTTACACTCACACTGCATTTTTACAAGCTTGTATGTACATGAACAAGAACTGAGTCAGGAAGTTTGTGTTTGTGGTAGAAGTGTGGTGGACTGAGCGGTAAGTTTCATTAGTAGATCATCTCAGCACCCACAACAGTGAAACTCTGAGTCTGACTTAAACTGAAACTAAAAGTCAAATGAAAGAGTGTAAGTACATTTTCATTCCTGTTGGTCAAAAAAAAAAAAAAAAAAAAAATACCCTCGCAATGTGGGTTTTTTTTCATGATGTACCACTTGCAAATTGAAATCTGATATCTGACCAGTGCCATGTAAAGACAAGTTTCAGAGTGAGCAGGTTATTGCATTGGTAATTTTTAATTTCATGTTAAATATTTGTCTGATGATCACATTTTCAGTGACTGCTTTCAAATGCAACTTATTTTACCTAGCAACAGACACTATTATCGGCATCACTGGTTCAAACTCTGGCAATAAATCCACTCTGTAAATGTTACAAATGCTCACATTAATTGTAATTCCTCAGATTTTTCATTCATGTGGTGTTTTCACAGGATGTGGAGGTGATCTTCAGTAACATCCTAGACATCCACGAGCTGACAGTGAAGCTGCTGGGACTGATCGAGGATGCAGTGGAGATGACAGCTGACGGCAGCCCTCATCCGCTGGTGGGCAGCTGCTTTGAAGACCTCGCAGAGGTACCGAGTATTTCTGACTGGGAAAAACCCTTAAATTATGATAATACAAAGTTCAAGTACACTGAACTGTGTGACCTGTTTCTCAGACACTATATGCATTTGGAAAGTGGCTGTTGAGATTTCCCGTCTCTAATGGCAAGTTACTGCTTTCAAGAAGGTCACTGTATAAATAACTTTGCCTAAAAACCCCTGTAAGTGAAGAGTGATGTAGTATTTCCCCACAGTATGTCAAACCTGATCACAGGTAGAGTAGATGTGACACACTTGAACTCATAAAAGGCCAGCTTTGATTTCTCTCTTTTTTTTTTTTAAATCTAGCTTGAAATTGGTCTTAGAAAGAAATATTTACTTAAACATATTATCCTACTACTTTCTCTTTATTTATATGTGTGTGTGTGTGTGTGTGTGTGTGTGTGTGTGTGTGTGTGTGTGTGTGTGTATCTTTCAACAAAATAATGAGACTGTATTCATAATGAAACTGAATAATATCTGAAAATATTTTACATTCCTCATGATAATTTAAACGACGTTGCTTCAACAGACAAATCTAATGTTGAGTCCACTGTCAGTAGCCATCATAAATATTGATGGTGTAGGAATGTTCTATTATTAATTTAGGGGGAGACAGATCATGTCAATTTGATATCACATATGCCATTAGGCTGTCAAAACACCATCCCTGTTCTGAGATTTCACCTTTTTATAATGTGTAAAACAGCTTTAATGCCAAAACCCCCAAAATCTCATCACAGACAGATATTCCCTCAGTTACAATACCTTCCAAGCTTCACAAAGATTGATTTATACTTGGGTTACATACATGTGACTTATGCAGGTCTCAGACACACACGGACTCACATGAACAAGACTATAATGTTCACCGGATGGCAGGGTAAAACATAACATGCTGTGCACTTTTAATCCCCCTCAAATATAGTGTAAGATTCTGTTGAAAATTACTGCCCTATAATTTAGATGAGATTGTCTTTGTGTAAAACTTATTACAGACATATTTTTACTTGAAAGTACTCAGATATTAGAACTGCACAAAGCTGTTTCAAGCAAAGATATCACCCCAACAACCCGAGCCATGCCAAGATGTGTACACGGTGCTAATTTGGTGGGCACATCTCCATTTGATGCCATTTGACCTTGAAAAAGATGGTTATGGTCACCTATTTTCAATAGGCTTCTGCTCCATACCAAGCTGCAGCCACAGTATAAATTTGGTGTGGATATCTCATTGCTTTCTTCAAATAATGTGATTACGTCATTGAATGGACAGACAGACGACAACACAGTTACAATACCCCTTCAGCCAGAAGTTGGCTGAGGGGTAAAAACTTCTTAAAATGTCTATTACATCTTTTAACATAGTATCTACCATTATTAACCCCATAATAAACACTAGAAAAGCACTTGGAGATCACAGACCTGTGCCAAGAATGATAGTCCCCCCCCCAATATTGTGACTCACACCAAAGTAATAATCCTACATTTATTTGTATATTTTTTAAAGTAAAGTTGCTAACAGACAGGCAGACAAACAGACAGACTGCCCCAGTACCTTGCCCCTCCCCCTGCACACACACACATAGCTCAGTGAAGCACAGGTAGCCCCGCCCACATCCACATGGAGGAGAGAGGAGAGACTGTAACTAGCACCATTCAAACTGAATTAGCACATTTGAACAAGAGTAAAATGTCAGATCACTCCCAAAATCTATTCGATTGTTCCTTGTGTCATTTCCATCATGTCCTGAAAATTTCTTTCAAATCTGTCCAGACAGAAAAGACAGACAGACGAACACCGGCAAAAACGTAACCTCCTTGGTGTAGAAAACAATAACATGAGCATCTTGAACATCCAAAATACAGGTTACACAGGAACTTAAAGTTGTTGTTTTAGCTCAGTATCAGGCGCTTTTTCAAGTTCCAGCTGCTAAACTCTAACATATGGTATAAAGGATCAGGCACCTGTTAAACTGCATGCATTTGAGAATCCTCATTATTAATCCAGTCTATGTGCAGCAAGTGTTGTTGACCGTAGCTCTTCTCTGTGTGTAGGAGCAGGCGTTTGACCCCTATGAGACCCTCTCTCAGGACATCCTCAGCAAGGATTTTCATGAGCACTTCAACAACCTGATGGCACGGCCCACTGTCGGCCTCTACTTCCAGGTAAGAGTATTGTGACTTTTCCACACGTGTTTCCAATAATAACCAAAATAAAGATAAATTCTAAAGGAAAATATGTCAAAATAATAAACCCATCTCTGGTTTATAAAGGGGTGACGTAAATTTATTGAATTTTTCCTTAGTTAAAATATTTTTCAGCTCAATTTTTGTGTGGAAAGTTTTATGACAGACCATCAAATCAGTTTCATGGCTGTCTGAGCCTTTTATCTCCTTCTGTCATCTTTCTCCTCCATGTCAAACTTTCTTACAAACCAAAAAAAAATTGAAAAGAAAAAAGAAAATTGTATTTGTCTTTTGTATAAAGGTATGTCATATACTGCATGTGTGTTCACCTAGTAGACAGCGTTTAAATATTTGTTCCTGTTTTGCTTTGAAGTGAACCTGTACTTGGTGGAATTTCTCCTCATATCGTTTGAGGGCATGTCATGACATATTCAGCGTCCTGTGTACAGTTTATTCACTGCTGCCGCATTGTTTTATTTGGACATTCCTCACAAGAATAGTATTGAATTATGCTCAGTGGGGTGCAGTTTGGCAGCCTTTGAAGATGAAATATTTGCTGGTGTTTTCTCAGGCCCGAGACCAACGAGTGTGACGGTTCACATCACAGTGAAGGGCAGTTTACAGCTTTACTTTTAAGCATTTAAGCACAAATTCATATTTCACTCAACTGATACTAAGATATTATAAAAAGTAAGATATATTGTGTGGATCTGTTTATTTTTTCTAGTTACTAAATAAAATGACAGGCACACATACATTTATCACAAGAATCATGTTTCTTAATAACTTTTGTCTCTCCAATATCATAAAAGAGTATAGATGAAGCATGTTATCATATAAATAAATAGTATAGAAATAATCAAATAAACAGTTCATCATTAACCTGTTCTTGATGGATTTTCTTTTGAGTTTGACAAATTGGTTATCAGTAGAGTTATAAATTATTTCCCACTAACATTGGACATTGATTTTCTACTTTAACTGGCCAGTTAAATTGAGGATTCATTGGTACATGGTTGTGTATTATTTTTGCACATAGTGTGATAGGCTAGTGTAACTGCATCATTTTAAATGTGGGTCAGAATGGCAAGAGGGAGGTAGAGTTGAGCAGCAGGTGATTTAAAACACACTCGGATATCAGGTCACATTTCAGGTTTAATAACAATACTGGGAAGCACAAACTGGACAAGATGCATGTTTTTAAGAGACCGAACAAAGACCCGAACAACTGTTAGTGGACAAAAGCATTTACTAAATTACACCTTTAAGTGCCAATGTCACAATATTGCCAAAAACAACATAACTGAATGAAACAGACAGGTTTTTGAAAACTTAATATCAAAGTTGAGTATAAAAAACCTGGCAGCTAAAGGGTTAAATGTTTTAACAACTATTGATCCACTAATCCTATCAATACATGTAAACAATATCGGGTAAAATGCAGTTTGTCACTTTTTCATGGTCATCAGGTATGACCCATTTGGATGTTTATAGGCTCTGTAGTTACCGTGGAAACACCTTCATCTTCTACAACACTGACTCACGAATAAAATCCATGTAGTTTGACAAATGACAGCAGTTAGAGATGCTTGTTTTTTATGTTCAGTTAATATATATTTTGCTGAAAAAGACTTTTTCCTCAGTTTTCTGTGTTTTGATATAAAAATCCTTTGCATTTACTCTAAACCTTAATGAATATCTACATGATCAGTGAACTGAATATGATAAAATACCTGATTTATACTGAAAAATACAAACAATAATAATAATAATAATGGATCAGATTTATATAACGCTTTTATATCAAGAATTACTCAAAGCACGTACAACGGATCCATTATTCACTCACACATTCATACTTTGGTGGTGATAACTACATTTGTAGCCACAGCTGCCCTGGGGTACACTGACAGAAGCATGGCTACCAATCTGCGCCTACAGCCCCTCTGACCACCACCGAACAAGCATACAAATCCATACACCAGTGTGAGTAGCCGCACTGGAGGTAAGGTGGGTGAAGTGTCTTACCCAAAGACACAACAACACATGGCTGGGACAGAGCGGGAACCGAACCGCCAACCCTCTGGTTATTGGATGACCTGCTCTAAATCCTAAACCACGGCCGCCCCAGATTATACATGATAATATTCTAGTAAATGGAGCAAAATCATTTAGGTAAGGGGAAATGGAGAGGGAAATTTATTTGGGACCAACCACAAAAGTAGCACAAGGTCTTATGGGTTAAGGATGGGAGTTCAGGCTGATTATATTAACTAATGAGGAAGTATTCATGTGTAGTAATGCATGAAACTGAGGAGATAATACACAGAGATTCAAGAATTGAATGCATTGAATTGTGGCCAGTGAAGGTTCACACCTCTAGCATTTGGTAACAAAGAAAATGAAATTAATTTACTGCTGACCGTTAAACCCTATTTTTTATTGTTGTCATAATATAAACATGTGCAATAAACTCATGATAAATCACCACTTTCATGCAGCATGCATTCACACTCCCCATCCCCACTATATTACAAATCATATTACCACCACAGTATTAAATAATATTATTCCAAACTGCACATTTTCCTCATTTTGTGCAGGCTTTGCAAATTCATTTTGCTTGGCGGTTGTATTATTGTGTGCAAATGGTAAGATGTGTGTGTGTTTGGTGATCGACGGTGGTCCCAGGGGCCGATGGTGTAATGGTGTCTCTGCACCAGCCTCCCCCCACCCCAACCAACACACATACTATAACAGCCCCTCTCTCATGCTGCTGCTCTGTTTAAATGTACTGAGATAATCTTATTTTAGGGTCTCTCATTTTGTGGTTCATCTCTGACCTGCTGGATGTTCGGTTCCACAGATAATATTGACGCGTCCCTGAATGCGAACGTGTCAGAAACATTTGCTGTAATAAGGATCAAACCTGTGGCAGTTTTGTTACCCGTTCCTCTGCTTTTACCGCCCCATCTTTTGTCTTGCTGCACATGCTTTCCTCCCTCTTGTATGTCCGATAGATGTGTCTGTTGATCTGTGGAGCACTCAGTCCCTGCACTCTGCAGCGTCTGGTATTGTGGGTAAATTACATCGCCTTTTAAAAATAGAACAGGCTGCCACACTGCGGGCCATTTTTCTCTCGGGGAGGGGGGGGGGTGTGACCCAAGGCACGTTTAATGTTGAAAATAAGCTGTGAATTAAGTCGGCACAAGACCATGATATGGGTTCAAGCAGTCTTGTACCTCTGAAATAGGAACACATTGTTCTCGTAGCCAGTTTGTACTCTCGTTTTTCACCATTGTGTGTTTTTCTTTTGGCTGCGACCACAATAATGCAATATTTTGATGATGATACTGATGGTTAACATGTTATCTTCCACCTCAGATAAGTACATTAAACCTAAAAACACAACACCATGCCTCTTAAGTTACAATCACTCAAATATATAGTCTCAATATGTGTTCATTTTGAACATTTACAACTATATTACCACTGAAGCTTTACTATTATGTCAGTTATTCATATATTTATTAATTGTAATGCTGTGGCCTCTAAAGGGAGAAATCTTGAAGGTTTTCTTTGTATGATTCTACACATTTAGGTCCAAATTAAAAGGTTTGACAGGCAGGTTTTTGGGTTGTTTTTTTTTACTTTTTTTTGGAATTTTATAAAACCAATTAATCCTACAAAGAACCTGCAGAATAAACAATCAACAGAATTATCATTATTTGCCCATTTAAAGGCGACATACAACATCTGCTTTAACATTATTGTCTGCATCCTTGACTCTAATCACTTTCTTTATATCTTTTGAAAAGAATACGTTTCAATAAAATGGACTGTTTAAATAACTTGTAGTTTTGCGGATTCTTAAAGCAGTTAGACTAAATGGTAGATTAATCAAAAATACCAATTTTATTTATTGCTTTAAAGTTGTTACTAAGCATCTTTTGCTTTCATATTTTTGTAACAACAAACGTCGCAATCTACAGTAACAGAAAAAGTTATTAGACCATCCAAAGTCATCAAAAACAATGGATATGCAATCAAGTACTAACTCCTGTGTGTATCATGTGACTAGAACAGAAAAGAAAACATGGAATGTCTAAAAGCACTGTTTTTGTCAGATATGCCATAGATATTGATGTAAAAACTTATGTGATTTTGGTAATTATCAAGAAAACCATGGAAGATGGATAGATATCAGCTCTGAAATTAAATTATTATGAGCTATTTTTGTTATCATTGTATCTGTCCAAACCAATGTACCTTCAGTTGTACCAGGCATTAAAATGAACAAGAAATTGAAGAAAACATAGGGTGGTCTATTAATTTTTTCCACGATTGTACTTGTACTGTTTAAAAAGGACAGACTTATGTTAAATGGACCAATGCAGATCTTCTAAATGCATCATGGCATCATGTTCAAGACAAATATGCAGTTTATCACTTTAAACATGAAGCACCATTGTTGCACTGAGGCCAAAATCATGCGATTATTATTCAACTGAATGAGCAGTCCTTAATGTGCTTTTACAGTTTATACCCCCGCAGGATGCTGACGTATCAATAACATGATCTAAACTTAGGTCATTGTTCATTGCTGTCCATCAGCCAGCTGATGTCTTTCCAGAGCACACTCCTCCTCCTCCTCCCCCGGTTTCTTCCCTCCATGCAGACAGTGTGGCCGCTGCTGTGGAGTCTGAGTACTCACATATTGATTCTGAGTCGTCTATCAGGGGAACAGGAGATTTAAATGACGACTGCCCCTCTCCAGTTTCCCTGCAGCTTCACTCGGTCAAATGCTCCATCCCTGTCTCTCTCTCTTCACCTTCCAGCCTTTGTCTCAAACATACCAGTCCACCTCATTTTAAGAGCAAAACACTCACTAAAATACAGAGATGTATTTTAATAGGAGGTGTTTATCATTGCATGTGAATTTAGTTTTTGTTTAGTTAGTTCTACAATATTTTGGTATTGGTCTAGATTTAACACCTACAGTCGCAGAACAAATTATTAGACCATCAAAAACAATGGTTATGTAATAACGTACTAACTCCTGTGTGTATCATGTGACTAAAACACAGAAAAGAAAACATGGAATGCCAAAAAAGCACTGTTTTTGTCAGTACAATGTCATAGATATTGATGTAAGAACTGATGTGATTTTGATTGTTATCAAGAAAACCATGGAAAATGGATAAATATCAGCTCTGAAATTAAACTCTTATGAGCTACTTCTGTTGTTATTATTATATTTGTCCAAACAAATGTACTTTAGTCATACCAGGCATTAAAATGAACAAGAAATTGAAGAAAACAAGGTGGGTCTAATATTTTTTTCCACAACTGTATAGAGAGGTATTCAACACATTTATGTACCTGTGAAAAACAGAAATTATAAATAAAACTTTATAAAAATAGCATGGATTAGTTTATTTTGGTTAATTAAATGCTCATACTTCTACCATTTCAGTAAATATCTCGAGTAATACAAAATACGCAAAATTAAACGAATAAATTGTTTTAGTAATGAAATACATTTTTTTTTTAGTCTCAGAATTGAATTAATTCATGTCCAAGAAACATACTGTATCATTTCCTGTTTGAACACTTTTACATTCAATAGCTGTCTTATATTAAAAATTAATCTGTTGTGATGTTCATTTAGTTGTTTCAGTCATTTTTCAGGCAATAACACTTTGTCTGATGTGATGGTTAAACTCTTGCATAACAATACATAACCTTGGTCTGCGTGAAGTTACAACACATTCTGCTGTTCCCTTACATGTTTTCCATGTGTCTTTTTTTTTTTTTTCCAGTTGATTTCCCTTTTCTCCACAAGAACCTATTTACAAAATGATCTGGTCGTTTGCTTTAAATAAACTGTTTGTACTCATTCTTTGCAGCAACGCATCAGAGTTCAGTGAATCTCTCTCCTCCAGTCAGACAGGTCATGTACTGACTGCGTTTCTGTTTTTGTGTCTCCAGTCAGTTGCAGAAGGTTTCAAAGAAGCAGTCCAGTACGTCCTTCCACAGCTGATGATGGTCCCAGTTTATCACTGTATGCACTACTTTGAGCTACTACAGGTACAGTTTGTCCTCACACATGGACTTCTCACAGTTTCTCTGTTTGTTTATGTGATCTCTGCTTTGAAATCATTGTATGTGTATGCTGGTTCAGATAATTATTGCAACCTATGAGGAGATGGTAAAGTTATATATTTTTTATGTGTTTGATGGAGGGACATTACAGACAGATGACAGATGCTGCGCCCTGACCAACCACTTGCACAGTGTAGACTGTATTCACACAGCAGCCATTTCCTCCCAATGATACATTAAGGATGGGATACTCAAATAGCATTAGCATTACACCTGTCTCAGCAACTGAAAAGACACTAGAAATCCATAGGAACACTGGACCATGAGAAAACCAACATATTTGATAACCTTTTGTAAGCTACTAGAGCATGTTTTATTTAACAACAAACATTAGTATTCTACTCATTTCTAGCAAACATGACCATATGAGAGACGGTAATCTTCGCTAGGTAGCTAACATTACTTGTTTTCCAATAGTAGCTGTTGCTTCTTTAATATGTTTCTGTATGTTAAGTCCAGTGATCCCTTGGATTTTCACTGTCCGTTGGTGATTACTATGAGCTAACATTACTGTTTGAGAGACGGTGTTTTGAGCTCGGAAGTAGTTGAATGCTGATGTTTACTGTTGTGAACAGTTGGAAAATATGCTGTTTTAAATTGAAGTATTGTTTCTCCCTTTTTCCATGGTAATAATCATTAGCAGCAACACCTAGCTAACTTAACCATTTCAGGCTGTTACATAATAAATTTGGAAGTGACAGCTGTTTGAGAAGTGAGTTTTTACAAATGATTTATACCTTTATAATCTCATGCAACTCTCAAATCGTTATTTGTAGCTAAAAACAATGGTTGAAAGCTAACATTAACTGTTGTGTAGCAGTAGTTAATTTATATTGTCTACACTGTCCTTCAGGAATTTCACTGTTTGTTTTCTTTTCAGTTACTGATCAGTCTGAACGCTGTGAAAAGATCACCATTTATTAGATTCGCTGCATTTTTACAGCTTGCAGTCCAAGTCAGCTTTATTGTCAATTTTTGCCATATGTGCACCGCATACAGAAATCTGAAATTACAAGACTAAGGCTCCACAGTGCAAGTGAACATAGTAGAAAAAATGTCAAAAAGTATCAAAATTTTGTACACAGTAGTATAACACTGTTATATGTAACATATAAAAGGAGCAGTTAACCAACAGAAACAATGACCAAATCACAAAAACAAGAATGTAAAGGGACAATAATATCAAAAGCCGTGATTATGATACTGGCTGTCTATAAAATGGGAAAAAGTAATGACAATATGGGTCACCAATCCTTCAAAGAGAACTGGATGTAAAAACAGCATCTTTTTTTAACATCCTCATCTTTCTATCTGGATGTCCTGATGTGTTCCAGATGCATTGTCAGTTTTTGTCCACTGTGACACACTACATGAGATCAGACACCCAACATTTGAAGAATCACTCTTTTATTCTGAACCCAACATTAGAGAAGCCGCTGCTGGGTCAGATTATGTGTGCGAAGGACTGTTGATGCAGTGAATTATCATAAGACTCAGTTGTAGTCACTGAATATCTGTTTCTGCGTAAGTCCTTTGCTGACAGAGCAGTCGTGATTGGCTCCAGTGTTACGATTTAACTTCGCTGGCATTCATCACTACGATCAGATTACAGTTGTATTAATGTAACACAGCGTCCCTTAAGACAGAACAGGAATTTGGACTTTTTATAGTGGGGAAAAATGCTGATGTAATCAATAACAACAATGTTGCCTCACCCCATCTCTGTCCCCTATTGGTCGTGTTTCGCTCTCCTATCTCCAGTAAAAGCTAAAATGCCCCGCAATGAAAGTCAAATTACATCTGTTCTGTAAACAATTAATATACCAGCTTAGAAAAACATATCAGTATAGTATAAATATTATGTTTATTTGTTGTGTTTTTTGCAATACAGCAACTTCAGGAGCGGAGTGAAGATGAGGATGACAGAGAATGTCTGAAACAGGCCATCACGGCGCTGATTAACCTTCAGTGTAGTGTGGACCGGATCTATGCCAAGCACCAGCCTCGCCGTAAACCAGGGTACGTCTCACATCTCCTTCCCTTTACTCCCATTTAAGGCTATTATCTTTCAGGCTCCCATTCAGTACTGACCCAATGACAGAAATAGGTTTGCATACACCTCATTTGTTCCAAACATAGATTGTGTAATAGTAACAGAAAAGCTTAACTCATTAATGACTAATGACTATATTTAGTCCAGTATGTTTAGGAAAAACCCAACACAATCTGATAAATTTGGGATCAGAAATTTTCTCTGACTAAATATGGAAATAGTTACTTCTCTTTTTTGTTCTGCTGTAACTGGTACAACAAGTTTTACTTCAAATTACAAAATATTACCAGATATAATAATATTACTAAGTCATTAAGGATTGTTACTGTTACTCATTTTATAGTTGTTCGCAAAAAGCACTTGTAATGTGCAATGTAACTCCATGAATATGAGTGTCTACACATTTTTGGAGATGTAATGATGTGATTGTATTCTGACCATCACTAAATTCACCAAAAGGACATTTGAAAAATTGCGTCATGAGTCTGTTTGGTCATTAAGTGCATATATCAGGGTTCATATGGGTGCTTGAAATCCTTGAGAATGCTTGACTTTCAAAGCTATGTTTTTAAGATCTTAAAAATGCTTGAATTTTAGTTTAAGTGCTTGAAAGTGCTTACAATTCTAACTGTGTGATGTGATTTATTTACTTTTAATTTTAACTCAAGCCAAAGTTACTTACATAGAGGTTATACATTTTTAATAATGAAACTTTATGTCAAAAAATAAAATTCTCAGGTGTTCTCAGGCTGACTCGAGGTGCATTTTTATCTTAATCTTTGTCTTGGTTCAAGTGTGTCTGAAGAACGCCAAGTGGCTTTCCTGTTTTTTGGAAAAAAAAATTTGTGTTATCCTTTCACTTCTAAACTTTTTGCTTTTATGAAACATACTTTTAGATCTTTATATTATAATAAAATGTACATCGTGATAAAAACTGAAAGAAAAATTCTGTATCATGTATTTTACCCCAGCAGTAAGGCGCTGTGCCAGACAAAACAATAACCTTTAAAAGTGTTTGAAAAGCGCTTGAATTTGACCTTAAAAAATGTGTATGGACCCTTATATATTTCAAATATATGATCGTCGGAATCTGTAATTCAGTTATCTTTAAGTATAAAATGAAAAATGAGTAATTGTTTCATAGCAATATAAGCAAACTTGTTTTCCTTCATTTAATTGATATGAAAAATTAGCATTATATTTTAGTTCTATAGAGGACATAATGAAATTCCACTGTTGCCCAACAGCGATTCAGACAGTATTTACTGGTGATATTTTATGATATTATTGTTTATTATTTTTTACCAATTTAAGTATTTTATTTTGAATATGAATGTAAAAAAAAAAGAAATGCAAAGTATTTAAACATAAGACATATTCAAAAAGGAGTGAGTAGAAGTATAACTTATAAACTCCCACCCCTTCTCCTTAAATTATTAATAACAGTAATTTGCTTCCTAGTCTAAATATATCTATACGCTCATGCCTGATACTTCTTGTTAAATGATTTTGTTTCCAACTTTATATTATTACAAGAAATATAAATATAATTTACATATACAATAACACATATATATATATATGTACGCAGGCATATATACATACACAGACCATATCTTGTACATGTTTGTAACACCTAGTGATACCCAACACCTCCTTCATCCCTGTTCTTCTGAAAGATCATGTACCTTGTTTTAAATAGTTTCATGCTTGTTTTTATGTTGATGTTTATATGTTTCTTCCATTTTCTGACTCGATGCTTGTGTCTTCACAGGGAGTCCATGTACCGCCTGTACAGCCGACAGGTCCGCAGCAAACAGCTCGCCATCAAACGCATGAACGAGATCCAGAAAAGCATTGACGGCTGGGAGGGCAAAGACATCGGTCAGTGCTGTAGCGAGTTCATCTTGGAGGGGCCGCTTTTGAGAGCTGGCGCTAAACACGACAGACACAACTTCCTGTTTGACGGTTTAATGATCAGCTGCAAAGCCAATCAGAGTTCCCGACTCCCCGGCTCAGGCAGCGGGGCGGAGTATCGCCTCAAGGAGAAGTTTGTATTGAGGAAGATCCGCATCGTGGACCGCGAGGATTCGACAGAGCTGCGACACCCCTTTGAACTGATAGGAAAAGATGAAAACTGTGCGGTTTTTTCTGCACGGACACCTGAGGAGAAGGCGGCGTGGATGGCGGCGCTGGTGACTCTGCAGTACCGCTCCACATTAGACCGAATGTTGGACACAGTGCTGCAGCACGAGGAACAGGCGCATCCCTTAAGACTGCCCTCCCCGGAGGTTTACCGCTTTGCTGTACAGGACTCTGAGGAGAATATAGTGTTTGAGGACAAAGTGCAGAGCAAAACGGGCATCCCCATCATTAAAGCCGGCACCGTGGTCAAGCTCATAGAGAGGCTCACCTACCACATGTATGCAGGTAAGACGCAACATCTGAGAACAACGCCGCTTTCACTCACTGATGTCATTTATGGAGATCTGCATTTAGCTCCATGTCAGCGATGTCACACTCAGTTTAGTTCAAGCCCAGTTTGATCAGCTGGACTAGTGAAATAATAGTATAAAGTATAAAAAACAACTCAGATAATGAATGAATAGGATAACGCAGGTTCAGACAATGAATATTAACAATTCCAAATGTTTCTGTTTATTATTAGTATAAAACAAGTAAAATTACATTATAAAAATGTAATTATGAAAGTGAATAACCTGAACAACCTGAAAAATAAGTGAATTTTAGTTATATCATGCGTCGGCTTATTATTTACACATGAGCATTTTAAATGACAGATCACAGTGGATCTACAAAGATACAAACATTTAGTAACAATCATCTGGAACTGAAAGATACTGCATTTAACTTTATGATCAGCGACACCTTTGACTGTTTTTGTCTTCTGTGTAATTTTGTACTTTGCGAATTCATCCTGTGGGCTTGATTGAACTATCTGATTGGCTGTTTTTGGTCTGCGGTCCATATGTTTGTCTGCCCTGCATCATGTAGACATGACTTTACTTTCACCACGGTTTCCTTCCTTTTATAGAATGTAGTCACAGTAGCTGTTGCTGAAAGAAAAAACCCTGGTGGTTTGGTGTCCTTTTTATTAAAATAAATTGGAATTAAGTGCTATTTGTAAAGATTAGGCTGCTTGTTTGTGCCCAGAATTATGCATATTTTGTGTTTGTTAAATAATGCCACAAAACTGTCATGGCCCCCCACACTCCTGGAGGAGTTTCAGATCTTATAAATGCACAAGTAGTTCTATTTTCATTTTTATTTGGAGGAATTAATTTAATCGGTTAATTTTTAGATTTTATGTTGTAATTTTTCAGGTGTTATGAGGAAAGCCTTGATTTATTGCTGCTGAGAAAGTATGATATGATGATGATTCACAAAATTAGTGTTTATTAAAAGTCTCATTGTGTGCAAGGCCTCGATCAAAGTAGTGCAGAAACAAGTTGAGGGTTAAAACAAAGCTGATTTGACCTGGTTTTCTGTTTTTAGTTCACGATGTTTTTGTTCATAGGAGTTATTGAAAGCTAAAATTTTTTTTATTATTGTTTCAGTTCCACAGGTTGCTTTTTAGTGCTATATTAATTTTTAGTTTTTGTCAGCGTTCATTAGCTGTCATAACCTTGCTGTGTCAAAGTGATTTCTCTGACTGCTACATAATCTGTTTGTAGATCCTAACTTTGTGAGGACGTTTCTCACCACGTACCGATCATTCTGCAAACCACAGGAGCTCCTCACCCTGCTCATAGACCGGTACGGTTCAACCAGCTTTTTTACCTCAGTGTTAGTTTTAGAACAGAATTGGTGTTAATGTTCATTTCACCTTCAGGATTGAGATTCCTGAGCCCGAACCGACTGAGGAGGATCGACAGGCTCTTTGGAACGGAGACCAGCCGATGGCGGCCGAGCTGCAGAGATTCCGGAAGGAGTATGTGCAGCCGGTCCAGCTCAGGTATGACAACAGACCGACAACCTGTCGACTCAAAGACCAGTCTGTGTTTGTGTGTATTTCAGAAAGTGCATGAAGAGCAAAATATTGTAGGTGCTGTATGCAGGTACAAATTTGAGATAATTGTACTTTTATTTTTACAGTTCTGTATCGTATTATATCTTGTATCTCACAGGTAAATGTTGTAGTTTATGCTCTGCTACATTTACCAAGTTGGACAGCTTGATAACGAATACCGTATTTTCAGGATTATAAATCGCACTTTTTTTCATAGTTTGGCTGGTCCTGTGACTTAAACTCAGGTGCAACATATATATATATATTAAAACATCTAATTTCACATGTTCCTAAATGTTATTTCACACTGACCAACATGACCAAGGAGTAAACATTACCTACAGCTAGAGGGCGCTCTAGGCTACGACAACTACCAGTATTTGCTACACCTATACCACTGAAAATTAATTTAAACATTAACTTAAAGACAACTGTGAAAGACAGAACACAAATGCCCAAAGAAAACCGGATTCCATAGATTACAAGTAGTGAAATATGCAGCTGAAAATGGTAATCAAGCAGCAGAAATAAAGTTTAGAGTGAGCAAGAAACTTGTAAAAACCAGTTTCAATATCTTGCTTTTTGGACTTGCAATTTCGTTATTTTTATTCCTCCTATTCATCCTCCCTGTTCTGTTCTTTATGCTGTAGTGTATCTGAATAACTGTAAATGTGTTATGTTAACATATCGCACACCTATTCAGCCTGTTGTTCTTTATTCTATTATTATTGTAACATGCCTTTACAGATGAAATGTCTGTTATTGGTCTGGGATTTTGTAAAATAAATTTCCCCCAAAAAATGCAACATATAGTCCAGTGCAACTTAAATGTGTTGTTTTTTTTTTTTCTACTACTTCATGATTCATTTTTTGACCGATGCGACTTATACTCCAGAGCAAAATGTGCAATACTGTTTGATAAACAGATTTTAAAAAGACAAAGAATGAAGGTTTTAATAATATAACATTCTTTTAAAGATCAAACTACTGTAATTGTTTCCGTGCTCTTTGTTTTTGAGTAGTTGGGCTGACATTTCACACCTTTGAGTTGACAACAGCGCAGCCAAATAAGGATTTTTCCCTCTGAACTTTCAAAATAGTTTCACTTTAATAAATGTTAGAATATTTTTTTAATCAAAAATCAAAGATTAGACAAAAAAGTGCAAAATCTTTAAATAATATATGAAGGTGTCAGAATAGTGTTTCTTCTTTCTTTTACTGTTACTCACGCGACGAGCCTTGTACTTGTTTGTAAAAGTGGATGCAACTGTAACGACACTGAAATTATTTATAAATTTTATGAGTCAGAGCAACCAGACCAGTACATTTGCTGGAAATACTTAAACTACATTATACTGTTAATGCTTAAATACCTTTTATTCATGTAGGAATTTTATGTAGGCCTTTTTTTTTTTTTTTCAATATTGCTCTATTGGTAAAGGATCTGAATACATCTTCCATCAGTGTTCGTCTTCTCTTTCAAGTTACATAAGCAGTTGCATATTTTAGGAATGTAATACTAAAGCATTTACTTCATTTATTAATAGTAATGTGTAAATAACCACAACATTTTCTAAAAACATGACAATATGAAAAGCAAAATGCTGATTTAACTTCTTGGTTGATTAAAATCAAATGGTTCAGACTGTCTAAAATAGTTTTCTTCTTTATTTTCTAACAAGGCTCTTCAAAGTATCACAAAATCTTTTTTTTTTTTTGTCCCTTTTTTTCTGTCCTCTTCCACATTCTCCTGTTAAATGTTCTCACTGAGCCGTGGAAGTGCTTTTCTATTAGATCTTGTGTCCTTAAAAGGAGCACAAACAGAGTCAGGAATAGTTTTCTTACAACCATTACAAACTGAGAGTATCCCAGTTTAGGGAAGCGGCCATTTAAAGACTTGACTTTCCGACAGTTGAAGATGGCTTCAGTTTGATTAAATGTGAGGGGCTCTAATATCACAAAAGAGTTCAGAACATCTTTGGGTAAACAGGACAGACATGAGAGTTTTAATCTGATATGAATCCTAAACTGTTTGTGTATAAATATGTCGGAAAATACCAGTCCAGGGATGTTGTTGTGCATCTTAGGTGGTCTGTTCAAACAGTTATGGTGGTCCCAGTGTTTGTTTTAAAGTCTGGAAACTCAGCGATTAAAGCAAAGTACCCACTCTTAGAAAATGTTTACTGACCAGCCTAAGAAATACACACACTGGATTAGAGTCAGCTGGTGAATTAAGTCATTTATTTTGCTTTACGTCGTCTTTGTACAAAACACTATTAGACAATTATTAATAAAAACGATCATTTTTATATTTGAAGGGTCAAAAGGTTTATTGTCTTCTTTGTGGCTGTGTCAGTAATTATGCAGGTAAAGCCCAAAATCATAGGTTGTCATCTGGCTACTTCCATTATTTAGTATTATTTGATCATAAAATGCATGTATTTATGACATATGTACAGTGTAATGACTGCAGGGTTCATATGGGTGCTTGAAATCCTTGAAAATGCTTGAATTTCAAAGTTGTGTTTTCAAGTTGTGAAAAGTACTTGAATTTTAGTTTTAAGTGTTTGAAAGTTCTTGTAGTTCTAACCCTGTGATGTGATTTGTTTATTTTAATATTAACTCTGACAGGTTAGATGTCAAGCCAGAGTACTTACAACAGAGGTGACACATTTTGAAAAATAAGACTTAATGTCAAAAAAAAAAATTAACAGGTATTTTCAGGTCAACTCCAGATACATTTTATCTTAATTTTTAGCTCAGTGTGAGTGTGTCTGAAAAACACCAAGTGGCTTCCCTTTTTTGGATACAGTTTTGTGTTCTCCTTTAATTTCTAATCTTTTAGCTATTATGAAACATAATTTTAGACGTTTATAGCATCATACAGTGTACATTATTGTGGTTAAAAAGTGAAAAAATAATCATGAGTATATGTATTCCTGAATATGTATGCTGCAGGTGCTGCGCTGGAAAAATTATAAAAATGACCCTTAAAAGTGCTTGAGAAGTGCATGAATTTAACCTTGAAAAATGTGTGTGAATCCTGTGAGTAAATACTGACTGGTCTTTGCTTCACAGGGTTCTCAATGTTTTCCGTCAATGGGTTGAACATCATTTCTACGACTTTGAAAACGATCCAGAACTGAGGACCCAGTTAGAGGAATACATCACCAGCAAAATCCAACTACGAGGTCAGTCCTGCATAAACACACATTAAAGGTTTACTATGTTACTTTGATCTCTGCTGACATATTATGAGTTCTCATTCTTTTTTTTCTCCCCCTGGATATAAATCTGTTTTGAAGACCATAAGAGGCTTTCTAATGTTATTTTTCTTTGTAAATATTCTGTCTCGGTCAGTATTGATATAGTCAGTCGTGGAAAAAAATCATGTTTTCTTTAATTTCTTGTTCATTTTAATGCCTTTTACAACTTAAGGTACATTTGTTTGGAGAAATATAACGATAACAACAAAAACAGCTCATAGTAGTTTAATTTCAGAGCTGATATCTATCCATTTTCCATAGTTTTCTTGATAATAACCAAAATTACATAAGTTCTTACA
>JAPTGZ010000016.1:20125727-20142353 GCA_029814645.1 Fowleria isostigma | reverse complement strand
CCAGTTTCACCATGTAACAAGTGTGGTTGACTTTCCAATTAGAGATTTACTGTGAAGATACAGTAATTATTGTTGTTATTATAGTTTTGGGTTTTGTTTTTTTGTTGTTGTTTTTTTGTTTTATTTATTATTTTTTTGTTTTTGGACATGGTTTTGTTATTTTTCATTATCATTAAGTACTGTACTATGATACAAAAGTGTCATATGTGTGTGTATATATATATACATTTAAATATATATTGATAATTGTATTGTATTGTATTGATAATTGTAACTTATTCATTAATAAGTGATTGTTTCTGTTATTAAATAATTATGGATTTTTTAAAAGACGTGATCATAAGGAACATAAAAAACAGATTTTTTTTTTTTTTAACTTTTTAAAACGTTTAATTTATTTATTTAGATTTACTTATGATGTATGCAAGATATATCCCATAGACTTCAAAAGTCGTTGATCCTCAGTCATCACGCATAGCAGCAGAACCGATCACTGATACCCCTGTCATTTCCCATCTGGTAAAACTGTAACTGGTATTTCTGGTGTTTCTAAACATAACCAGACTAGCTCGGTGAATAATTAACTGCAGTCGTCAGTGGCCAACCGGACACTGGATGCATTTCCTGTTCCTTGGATTCGATTCATTCGCCATTTTGATTCCGTCTAGTAGGAGGACCGACACCATCCAGGGAAGTTTCAGCAGCAGACCCGCGACGTAAACAACCGCTCCGAACACGCTCTCGACAGAAAATCAAGGTGGGACAAATGTTGTAGTGTTGAATAATTATAAAATCCACCACTTATAAACAAACGAACTGTAGGATTTGTATTTTGCAAGCAAGTCGATGTTTTTGGAGGTAACACGGCTGGTGGCTAGCTACCGTTAGCAAACCAGCTAACGTTACCAAGTCGACCTCGAGGCAGGCTGCTACCATTGTTTACGCTCCAAAAAACCTCCAGCATGTAAAAAATAACAAACTGCCTTTACCATTTAGTTTACTTGTCTCATAATTATACAAATATATGATGATTCTAATTGTGCATTTTTAAAAGGTTTTTTATATTAGCACGTGTCACTGGAATTAGCTTAAATGCGTTTCGGTTTAAGCTAAATATTGCCGTTAGCCTAGCACGACGCAGGCCTAGGCGTTACAACACCGTTTAGAGCTATTAGAAATGTAATTGCAATCTAGTAGTATTGCCATTGTTGATTAGTCCACCCTTCTCACAATTAACATTTTACCTATTCCATCAAACGCAATTAATACTTTAGTCAAACAATTCTACTTTTAATATGGGCCATAGCACAAAGCTAGTCTCAGCAAGCAACAGTCTAGAATCTAACAGAAATAAATAGAAGTGAAGAGGGGGAAGTCAGAATATGTACACTGAGAGGTTTGAGGAGCAAAGTTTTACAATATTGACGGGGGAATAACTAGCATAACCAATCGTGTCATTATATCAACCAAACGTTTTGTTTTTTTTTTTTTCAAAACATTGCTGAATTAAGTTTAATTTTAGATCGTTTCAAGATCAGTATTTAAAGTTATTTGTAAGTCTTAAGCGACTGCAAATATAAAAATGGCAGGGATTGTTGGCCACATCTAGGAACTTTGGACCTCTTTCTTTGATGGAGGCTCCTGAAAACAATTGGCAAACGACCACGACCCCCACCCCTGCCATACTTGTCTAACCAGTCCATACCTGAGCTGTGCTATTGCACGGAACCGTTCCATGCCTCAAGTCTCAGTTTATTGTCTTTTAGGCCAGGGTAGGGTGATCTGTTTAGCTTTTTAGTAAACAAATCACTATTCAATCAATAATATTTTGGGTGTATTTTCACCTCGTTTTGTTCAGTCAGTTTAAAATGGATCAGAGTTCGTTTCTCTGGAAAGTTTGGGCTTTTTTGTAGGTTTGAATACAAACATTCAAACTCTGATTCGAATCAGACAAACTTCCAGATTATAAACCGGTTCACTTCTGGTGTGAATATAACCGGCATCTAGCCCAAATAAAATAAGGAATCATGTGCCTTTTTGTGTTTGAGTATTGACAAACAGCCTGCACAGCGCCCGATGTTGCATCGGCTCACATGCCTCTTTACAGCCAATCAGTGCACAGTGTAGTATGAGGGATGCATGATGTACCATGGCAACACAAAACATTAACAAAAATTTATCAAACCAATCTAGTTGAACCAAGAACTATGCAGAAAAGCATTTTATCAGCAGTGCCATCATACTATACACAGTCTGGTCCTGACTGAGCAATGACCTATCAGGTATTTACAATACTTTTCTCAAAATATGATAATTCTCAGCTTTCAGCAAATTATTTGTCCTTTCCCATCTGGTAACACTGGAGCAATGAGGAGACTATGTCTCACTGACATTTGGTCAGATGCCCATATTACGCAACTGGTTCAGAATGAGCTGTTCTTGACAGTTAACATTATTTTTATAAATTTGTCAGTGAAATAGAATACATATTCCGAAAATGATAACTGCACGTAGGACCACATTTGATTTCATCAAAACCCGCCATCCCTGATTCACTCTGCCTCCACTTTTCTATCCAATGCTAGTGCAGTTTGTCACATGCGTGCTACTTTTTACACATGTTGGTTCACGAGCAAAAAGTGCAATGAGAATGCAATCTGACCCAAACAAAGAATAATAAAGTACGCTTTAGCTGTAGGTGATAGTTGCAAAAAAAAGAATTAAAAATGTTCTAGAATGATAATCTGATGACATCATTTAAAATGTGATTTTCTTTCTTTTTGTAAACCTAATTTAAAAATCAAAGACAAACATCACCAAGTTTTATCACTACAGCATACAAATTTAGCTCAAACTACAGAAAGAAATGTAGCCCAACTGTTGACAGGTACAGGTTATTGATTTCAAGCCGGTCGACTGCGTGAGGTGAAGTGTCATGGCAGGTTACAACATTTCCACCTTTGCTTAATGTCTCTCCGTCTCCACACAGCCCCCACTGTCTTCCTCATCTTTATGGCTGACCTGTGTCTCTGTTTCCTGTGTGTGTCTCCCTCACCACCCCTTTTCTCCGTCGCTGTCTCTAAGCAGTTCATCTGAACCTTTGTCATACCTTCCTTGTATTGTCAATGTCTGTGTCCATAAGCATAATTAGGGCTTTTGAAACTGTGCATGTTTCCAGCGGAGTCGGTGTTCTCTCATTCAAAGTGAATGGTTCTGTATACATTGCTATGGGATATCGGGAATTCCAATTTAAAACTTTGCAACCCTTAATTTTTTTTATTTTTATTTTTTTTTAGAACAGCTACTTTGTTTTTGGACTTAGGAAAGTAATTCACATGATCTGCATCAGTGCTAACTACAGTATAACAATGAAAAGAAGGATTGACGGAAAATCTCATCAGTGAAGAGGTAACATCCGAATGAGTCGCCACTAGACTGAATCCTGCCTGCTGATTGGCTCCTGAGGCAGGCATTAGGTGAATGAGGACTTTGATGCACCTCTCCTTTACTATATGCACCATCCGTTTTTTTTTTGTTTGTTTTTTTCAAAGCTGTCTGAACACTCAGTGTAAAATTGCACATCATCAAAGCAACATTTATGATAGAATCGCCAGCATTATGTATCGCTCACCTGTAGTCTGCATTTGATCGGAATCAAATAAGTGGACCAAAGGACATTTTAGGGTGTGAATACATTCTTTACCACTATGCTGTATTACTTTTAGGGGTCTGAAAGACGAGTTGTAAGGTCTCAACTGCATCCGAATAGGATCCTACCCAGTTTTTCTGTTGCTGTTAAATTGTGTACTTTATCCATAATCAGTAACAGATCAGTTACAATTTAATCTTGCAGTGTGCACGTTCATTCGATTAAAGTTTATATTTAACCAGCTACTTCCACTTGTGATGGGATATCAGTCAAGCTTTATGCTCTGCCCTTGTCTTTGTGTAATTAAATACTTGTCTAATCATGTGCTTTTCCTTTTCCGTAGATTACAATGAGTGGCTGTCGTGTCTTCATCGGCCGTTTGAGCCCACATGCAAGAGAGAGAGATGTGGAGAAGTTTTTTAAGGGATATGGAAGGATTCGGGAAATCAACTTGAAAAATGGCTTTGGCTTTGTGGTTAGTGTAATTGATCTGTTGGAATGTTATTATTGTAAGTTTTCTAATGTGCTTTTTTCATCTTTATGGAATCTAGACCTAACTGTTCCCATCTTCCCAGGAATTTGATGACCACAGAGATGCAGACGATGCTGTTTATGAGCTGAATGGCAAAGAGCTGTGTAGTGAAAGGTAACAATCTGTTGTGAAGAATTTATTTTCTTAATTACTGCAAAATTGGTTAAAGTTCCATCTGCCATGTTATTCCAGACTGACACTGAAAATGGATAATTGCAGTAATAAAAGCTTGTACTATTGTGTGTAACAAAAGAGCAATTTGTTTCCACAAAGATGACACAGAAGTGTAGATGCGACACCAGTAGCAACTATTCACACTCAGTTTGTCAGTTCACACGGCTTACTACCAAGAGTGAAAAACTGAGCCCATGTTCCAGGAAAATCTCCAGCACGTGTGCTGTCAGCCGTGTTTATTAATCATTGTCAAAACTTCACTTTCAAGATGTCTTCAACCCTTTAATGTCTCCCTTGGAAGAGAAATGGCTTGTTCATGTTCCCGAATCAAAGGAATAGTTTCTGATTAAAAACTCAAATAGTCGTTTATTATGTGGCTGATGCATCACACCCCACGGAATGTTTTAGCAGCACTCCAGACCTTGTGTTAAGAACCTCTTGCCTTTTTTTAGGGTCACGATTGAGCATGCTCGTTCCAGAAGAGGAGGAGGAGGAGGAAGAGGTGGTGGACCTGGAATGGGACGTTTCAGCAGCTATAGGCCATCTCGTAGCAGTGGATCCAGGTATGTTACCCTGAGAAAATACTTAATTGGAACTAAGTACAAAGGATATATAGTATTACAGGTTTTGGGTAACACTGTTAAAAAGCAAATATGAAGAGAAAGAAACACAAAGTCAGTATTTTTTTTATATTTGTATGCTATCACTGTTAGTTTCTTGAATTTTTTTGTTGTATACTTTAGGGCTGCATAATATATTACAAAAATATTGATATTGCAATAACTTTGTGTGTAATATTCATGTTGCAAAGACATGCAATCAGTCATTTATTTATTTTTCATTAACTTTCTGTTTTCTACACCATGGGGTACCAGAGTGGTTTTCTCTACCACTCGAACATGATAGTTTTTCTGGTATATAAACTGAAGTAATGCTACTGCTGCTGGTTGAATGTAAGTTTACATGTTATTTATGTTGTAAAGATGTGAATATTGTCAGAGCACAACTTTGGCCAAGGCCTGAACGCTTACATTTAAAGATTTTTTTATATGCAGTGTTTACCAAACCAAGTAAACAATGTTTAGTTACAGCTCTTCCATGGTGGTGCTCTGACACTCAAGTTATTATGAAATATATCCATGCATTTATACATTGTTATATGTAAATAAAATGACCAAATATGTGATTATGTTTGTGTTGAAGGTCTATGGTAACTAGGGCTGCACGATTTTGGCCTAAAGAAAAATCCCGATTTTTTTTTTTTTTCTTTCTTTTTTTCTCCGCTCTAAAAACTTGATTTTCGATTTTGATTTTTTGGTCTACAGAACAGAAAGAGAATTCATCATCAGAGGTACTCACAGATCCGTGGAGAGGGGGAGGGTGCAAGGGCTGCACTACTGGACCTTATGACTCGTACACACAGACTAGTCGCATGTCGTTCTGTGATGGGCCACAGAAGTTCTACCAATGTCAGTCAGTGACAGGCATCAGTCATGTAAGCATGGACCAGATGAGTGAGAGAATCATAGGTGGCCAAGAGACGTGAACGGCTGCATCTGACACAGAACATCCAAGGCCCGCCCAGTTATGACCCGGAGCTCTGATGTGTGCTGGACACACAGTCCGAATATGCAGTTCCGTGATGCCATTACAGATTTAAGGTCCGTGGTCATTACATGGAATTTTGTGAAAAACCACTGTGACAGGAAGAAGCGCCTACGGTAACCCGGAGGGCAGACGCGCAGAGACGGCTCGGAGACACAAGAGAGATGAAATTGATTTGATGATTACCCTATTTTAAAAATCTTCATTAAAAAATTGGATTTCAATTTAAAATTGATTAATCGTGCAGCCCTAATGGTAACGGCACCACCAGGTTCTACCACAGAATTGTGTCAATGATTGTAGTAGTACAGAATTTTGTCTTAAATTATAAATAGTCGGCATACAATTAGCTCATTTTAACATTGATATGGAACATTTTTCTTAGTAGATGAAATTTGTATTTCTTTTGGTAAATGAGAAATATTGCTATATTACAGTTATCCCAATGCTGTACACCCATATCGCAAGTTTTGCCAATATCGTGGAGCCCTAGTATACATTTTAGTTTGAGTTGGGTTGAATTTCAAGGCCTAGATTATTCTTCATTTTCATGTGGTGAAATTTACAGCAAAGCTCGTGTGTTTTATGAAAGTACACAAATGGGCAAATATTTGAACAGATATATAGGGGGTGGGGTGGGTGTGTATAACTGTGTGAAGTTAGATAAACCAATAAATGCAACCTTTGAAATTAAATGAGAGCCTTCTATTTTACCTGCATCAAACTCAAATATTGACTTGACAATCAGGGCTTTCTTGTGACAATACTGATCATTTGTAGTTAATGCTTCTTTTTGTACTGCTGTCCTAGATATGGCCCTCCTGTGCGAACTGATCACAGACTGGTTGTAAAGAACCTGTCTTCACGGATTAGCTGGCAGGTAAGAGATCTCTGACGATTTTTGTAAAATCTATTGTACAACACAAGCTTTTTAAAGAAACACTATTTAAGTCACCTTGTAATTACAAATTTTTTTAAATTTTTTTTTTCTTCATGAAAAAGCATTTATTTTAACGGCCGGGTCAGATTACATGATAAAATGTTTGTTAACACATTGGATAATTGGCTGATGACAATAAAAGGTCCCCAGTTGTACTTCCATTCACTTCCATCTTGAGTTTATTTTTACAGCTGCTCTGATATGGTTTCCTAATATCAGAGGCCAGTGCACACCTTCCATGGAGGTGTCAGAAGTGTGTAGCGCCCTCTCCTGGTTGTTTTTCTGAATAGTGTCCATTTGGTGCCTCTCCTTACACGCAGTTGCCGCCGGTCTAAAGTCTTGGCTGGGCCCCGTAGCGGGTGAAAGCGGTCTAGCGCAGGATACGGTAGCCTTAGGAGGTCCGTAGCCACAGTCTGGAGGTTCTGTGGGCTGGCATCCCCGAGTGCTGTAACCCCTCTCAAATCCACGGTCCCTACACTCTCCTATTTGGGTCTTTTTCTGTTGCTGATGGAGCTGGGGGGGGTGTTGAGTCGGGCGCACACCCCTCTCCCCTACTTGCTCTCTGGTGGTTCCTTACTTGTGGAGGCCGGATGCTGAGTCAAGGCCGTGGTCGTTTCTCAAGGGCTTAACACTGCATTGGTTCCCATTTGCTATTTGGACAAGTGGCTCTATGCTTATATCTACCTGGGTATGGAACGGTAAGTAGCATAAAACTCATGTGATTGGGTTTATACAGGGCTGGGTGGTGATGGGGGTGTAGACTTACTTTGTCAAATGGATAAGGGGAAGATGTAAGAAATATAAATGTTAAAAATGTAACTCTAACAAGGCAACTATTTCTGTTGGCTTTCTGGACAAAAATAGGCTCCAGATCTAGTTTTTGTCCTGTGAAGCTGGGCACACACTTAACAGCTGTCGACTCTGATCAGGCCTAGTTAGTGGAGTTTCCAACATGATTCATGTTTGGGTGATTCTCTTTTTGCAGCGACATTAATCTCATGTTTCAATTATCCAGATTTTTTTCCTAAAATGTGCTAAATATTTACAACAAAGTAATTATCTGTTTAGGTGTTTGTCATCACTTCAGCATAAATTAAATAAATTTCAAATGATATTTTATATTTTACACACCTTGTTTGCTTGTTTATTAAACATGCTCAAATTTCATGTTCTGAAGTGCTATCTAATCAACTTCCTCCAGACGTATGTCATAAAATTATAAAACTTTTTTCTTTAATAATTTGATTGACTAGACTAAACTTTACTTTATGATTCAATTTAATCTGATGAAATTGTATTTCTTATTTACTGTTTTCTTCATATTGTACAAGTCCCAGTAATAATTTTTCGCCTGCTATAATGTGCTTAATTTCCTTAAAAAAAAAAACAACAAAAAACTAAAATACCATAAAAGCCATTTACAGAAAGTGACATTATTTGTTTTTGGTGGGAATTGGACTGTGGAAACTGAGATAAGCTTCACCTGTCACTCTCACCTTAGTTTATTTCATCTTAAACATGTTCCACCTGTATGGGTAACTCTTAATATTCCACCCTGTTATGATCCATTATGGGAAATGTTAATTCAGTAGAAAAAAAACCTAATTATTAAAGGTGTGTTAAGGTTAGCTAGCTAAATGTTAATCAGTTAAGAGCTACAGTTAGATTAGATTAAAAAAAAAATCCACCCTGTAACCTAACAGAGGGGAAATTCTGAAGAGAGCAATAATTATTATTTTAATTAATAATTTCATATATGTGTGTATTCTAACATTAGGCTAAAAAAATCTGGATAAGTGAAACATGTCCTCATAAAATTCGCAAAAAGTGAATCATCCATTTATGTTTGACATCGGTGACCGATGATGTAGGTAAACAAACGCAATATGAAGGTGAGCACAACACACAATGGCAAGAGAATGAATGTGTATGACATGACATCAGAGACAAAACACACCAGCTCATCCACCTCAGGTTTCACCATCAACATTGTTCACATTTAACATACCTCTGATTACAGGGACTCACTTAAGCTCTACTTTTGCCTTTATCGTTGTCTGTTATTTTATTTTCGGCACAAATTTCACAACAAAAGAGTACTGCTCCTGACTGATTGTTAAGAGAAAAACAGATTATTATGAGACTTTGGTCCTCCACTCAGCAGTTAAGTGTACTATGTTGTGGATTGACTTAATCATCAGGTTTGTGTACCCCTCTGACAGTAAAACACAATATTCTACTCCAGTAGGTGGAAAGTCTTTAATTTTATTGTATCCCATCTTTCAGTTAGTCATTAAGTGTGTGCCCAGCATTACCCACAGTTATCATCCCACTCCTGAATAAATATACATGTTTGTCTCAAATACAAAAAAAAAAAAAAGAATTCAGTATTTTGTATAATTCAGAAGAAGGCATATAACAAAAATGTTTATTTAAAGTCTAATTGGCTATGAATCAAGAATCTTGCTGTGAAGCATTTAAAAAAAATGATTGGCTGAAAAATAACCATTAAAGCCAAAGTGTAAATTGGACTTGGGGATGAATTATATTTGTATAAAAGCCACTCTTATCAACCCTCTCTTAAGTATTTTGGGTGGTTCTTACATTTATGTGGCCTTCGCTGAAATAGGAGCTTATCACATACATTGTGTTGCTGTGAAAATCAGCAGTAGATAACCATGTTTCTGTGCCGCTGTGTTGCTGCCTGCTTCCTTCTCTCCCTCCAGGTCTGAAAGGCTCTCACTGGCACCGCGTATTGAGTTCTCAGTTACTAACACTACAAATGCTTTGACACAGGATCTGAAAGACCTGATGAGAAAAGCAGGAGAAGTTACGTTTGTGGACGCTCACAGACCCAACAAAAACGAAGGGTGAGTGTCTCCTTGTTCAGTCCAACCGTACACTTGGTCTCTTTATCCCTTTAACTGCTTGACAGATATGGTTTAGCACATTTTGAGTCACTATATTTTATTGAGTACCGAACTTATCTGAACCTAATTTTGCCAAGAAAAATGACAATCACTAAAGATGTTTTTACTGTTTTTGGTGAAAATATGAAAGAAATGAATACTTTTTGGGCATATCATAGTATGAGGCCTTCCTGAACATATACTACTTTCTACTCCTTTTCATTCAATGCTGTATTTCTACCTGTATTTGTACCTGAAGACAGATTCTGTTCATTTAAAAGTTGTTTTGTTTTATTTTTTTTTTGCATGGTCAAAATACATAGATAATTATATTATTTGATAACACAAAAAAATTAAAAAACACACTCCATTGTGGCTTAATGATAAGAGTGGAAAAGTGTTGCCAATATTTTTTATAAAATCAAAACTTGTGTTCATCTATTGCTGCAGATATTAAGCATGTCATGGTAGAACATCATGAATATGTTGAAAGAATTAACTTTGCAAGTAATTTTTGACAGCTTCCCGGTTGATATTAGTATAGTTTAAAAAAAAAAAATCTAGAAATTGGTCACACAAGGGAATACGAAATGTAAACAATTTTTTCTCCATTAGGGTTTTCTTGGTGGGGTAGTTAAAGTTGTTTTCTAATTAATGTCACCTACTTTAAAACAGGGTGGTAGAGTTTGCCTCCCGCAGTGATATGAAGAATGCAATCTCCAAGCTCGATGGAACAGAACTGAACGGACGCAAACTGAAGATCTATGAAGACAGCAGGAGGTGAGTGTGTTTAGAGGGGTTTTTAAACCGCAATGGTTAGAAATAATAATTAAGCTTCGTGCATCTAAAACATTAGGAATAGGTTTGCTCTTAAATGCCACACATGATTTAATGTAGTAGAATTTGTAGCAGTGGATGAATGTAATTGATCAAACAAAATTCTCAGTGGCTCAGAACTGTAGTACAACTCGCTGTTATTGCCAAAAGAAATCTATTCTGACAGATCAGAAGGAATTTAGAGAATTATACAAGATGGAAATATGGGTTAAGTATTCATACTGGCTTTGAGCTAATGAATTTAGAGTCCATTACAATTACAAAACTTAAAAAATGTCAAACTTATGCCAAATCAGGATTCCTGTTTTATTTTTTTTCTATTTTCCCACCACCTAAGATCATCCACTAACCTATTTTTAACATCAAATCATGAACTGTAACATATGGGCAGTTATTCCTTATCACGTGTCTTTAACTTCTGCTGTTGATTCCAGAATTGAAGAGCTGCAATATGAATTTATTTTACGTATACTTATTTTAATGATGCATATTTACAGTTTTGTACATGTTCTCATTACTGGTATTCATCATGTTTAAATGGTCATTTTTAGATTATCTGAGTGCTCGCTGAATTTGTCATGATCAGTCCAATCCAACTTTATTTGTAAAGCACTTTAAAACAACCACAGTGGACCAAAGTGTTGTACAGAAGAATGAATAAAAACAAGAATAAAATACAAGAAATAGAGTTATGACATAAAAGAAGACAAAACAGTGCTGTACAGAGAGAATAAATAAAAACAAAATAAAGGAACAAAACATAAGTACAGATTACGAGGAAATAAAAAGCTGCACAGTAAAAACAATAAAAGAACCATTTAAACAAATACCAAATTAAACAGAATAAATAATAAATTGAAACATCTCACATACTGTTAACAGCCAAAGAGAAAAGGTGGGTTTTAATGGTAAAAACAGATAAGACCACCAAAACAGTTGGAAACTTGATATAAAATGCAGTAGACATGTTCTTTAGCATTTTTATGAGTTCAGGGTTCATACGGGTGCTTGAAATCTTTGAAAATGCTTGAATGTCAGTGTTGTTTTCAAGGTTTGAAAAGTGCTTGAGTTTTTTTTTAAATGCTTGCAAATATAACCATATATATATATATACACACACACACACACACACACACACACACACACGTCTCATTGAGACGATACATTTTGAAAAATACAACTTTTATGTCACAAAATTAGCGGGTGCTCAGGTAGAATCCAGGTAAATTTTATCTTAATTTTTGTCTTGGTGCGAGTGCCTGAGGAACGCCAAGTGGCTTCTCTTTTTTTGGATAAAACATTGTGTTCTCCTTTAATTTCTTAACTTTTTGCTGTTATGAAATACTGCATTATGCTATAAACATCTAAAACTATGTACATCATTGAGATAAAAAGTGAAAAAATAATCATGAGTAAATGTATTCTTGTAGATAAGTGTTTTTTTAAGGTGTGAGCTTGAAAAACTTAAGAATGACCCTTAAAAGTGTTTGAAAAGTGCTTAAACCTTGACAAATGTGTCTGAAAAATGACAAGACCCTGAGTTTAAAACCGTTGGCTACTGCGATCTTAGGATTATGAAGTCATTGTTGTGCAGGACGGATTCTAAAATTCCTCTTTTTCTTTTATGCTAGTCACAGCAAGAGCCGCTCCCGCTCCCGTTCCCGTTCCCGCAGCTACTCCCGCTCCAAGAGTCGCTCCCGAAGCCGCAGCCGCAACCGCTCCAGGAGCCGCTCCAGGTCCATGAGCCGCACCCCCGAGAAGAAGTCGTCGGGAGGGGCCAAGGCCGCCACCAGATCCCTCTCACGGTCCAAGTCTCGCTCTAGGTCCCGCTCCAGATCTCGCTCCCGTTCACCCGCTCCTGTTCAGAACAAGCCGTCTCGCTCCCCGTCCCGATCCCGCTCCAGGTCCAGGTCCAGGTCCAGGTCTAGGTCCAGGTCCAGGTCTCGCTCCGCCTCAGCAGACAGCAAACACTGAGCTCAGTCCACCCCGTAGGTCATGTGATGAGACTGGTAGGTGCACACCATAGGCTTGTATGGTGATGTTGATGGCGTGATTTTTTTTTTTATTTTTTTGGTCTTTCTGCCCATATTTGTTTTAAATGAAGGGGACGAAATTACCTTTTCACATTTTCGATAAGACCTTAAGTCATCAATGTTATTAATGTGGCGCTTCTGTGTCGATTTTATGTTATTTTCTACTTTTTTTTTTTTTTTTTGGGATGTGCTTCCGTGGGGAAAAAGATGTTTCCCAATAAAATAAGAAGTAAAATTCTGATTTGATAGCCCCTACATAGTTTAACCCATAAAGACCCAGCACTACTTTTGTGTCAATTCCCTAATGAAATTTTCTCTATTGAACCTTTTTTAACCCGTAAAGACCCAAACATCCACCATCTACCAAAATTATGTACTGATACAAACTGTAATCCCTGTTGATCAACTAATCCATGTAAATAATTGGTGTAAAATAGTTATTAATCTTTTCATGGTCATCAGATATGACCCATTTGGACGTTCAGAGGCTCTGGTTACCGTGGAAACAACCTAATCTACAATATTGATTCACCAGTAAAACCCATGGCGTTGGATCAATGGATGGACATGTTTAATTTATGTCCAGTTAATGAGACATTTTGCTGAAAGTCACCTTTTTTCAGTTTTCTCTATTTTTGATTTAACAATCCTTAACTTTACTCAGAGCTTTAATGAACTTACACATCATTGGTAAATTAAATGTTGGAAAATACCGGATTTTCACTGAAAAAAAAAACAGACAGAAAATAGGGAAGATAACATTACAACAAATGGTGAAAAACCACTTTAGGATGGTTGAATATAGAGAAACATTAATTTGGGAAGTGACACAAGTGTCACACTGGATCCTTATGGGTTAAGGAGAGAAAAACGAAACATTTTCCACAGGTCCTGGCGCCTGAAACAGGTTCTATAATGTATAGAGAAGTGTTGTGGACTGTCCCAGCTATCTGCCACGTAATGATTCCATCCACTCCCCTCTGCTTTACCTGACAGCTGAACGTCTGGAAATCCTGATGAATCCACCTGTTATGCAAACTCCTTGCATTGTTGTGAAACTGTGATTAATCTTCTGATGAGGCACTATAATAGGTCCTCCGTATGTTGCGTTCACTGCCCTGATGGTGAATTTCTAGTTGAAAACATCTCAGTTGGTGATTTATTTCAGATTCCTAGTGTAACGGTATTAATTTCAAAGTCTGGCATTAGTTCTGACATTTGTTTTACACTGTTTTATCAAGGCCTCGTGTGTTTAATGTCGGTGAATCACATGTTCATTTATTTTCTTTGTCTCCAGCCTTGGCCGATTGGATGTTGTCATTTCAACAGTAACAAATGTCTTATTCACTTTGATTTGATACTAATAAAAACGTTGTTTATTATGTAGCAGTTTCCATAGAGTCATACTGGTTTTTTATTTTTATTTTTTAAGAATATTTTATGAACGTGGGTGACATCTATTCACAATGATACCTGTGTAAAATTATCTAATGCTCCCAACTCATTCTCTGGATTAAGCAATAGCATATTTATGGGTAAATTGTTATTCATTTTAAGATTTGGATCTGGGGCATGCTAGATCTAAATTAACACTGGTACTAGAAGTAAATGTATTTGAAAAAGCAGTGTTGGGAGGGTTACTTTTGAAATGCATTTCATGACAGAATGCCCAAAAAACTCATTTGTACTGAGCAACATAATCTGAATACTTGGATTACTTTCACATTTTCTTGAATTTTAAAACCATATGAATGTAGTAAATCACACCATGTTTACGCTGTTGTAAGCAGAATGATCGTCAAGTGTTGTAATTCAGAGTTGGATGAATGTACTCGGTCTAAGCCTCATGAACATGTGATGTACTAGTGGCCAACCCTGGTCCTGGAGAGCCACAATCCTGCATGTTTAGATGTTTCCCTCTTCCAACACACCTGAGGGTCATTATCAGCTTCTGCAGAGCTCGATGATTGACCTGTCATTTGAATCAGGTGTGTTGGAAGAGGGATACATCTAAAACATGCAGGACTGGGGCTCTCCAGGATCAGGGTTGGCCACCCCCTGTACTAGTACAACACAAAGTAATTTATTGATGTTTTGTCTGGTTATAGAAAAAGACAATGCAAATTCAACACAGATGTGGTTCTCGTTCTCAGCTCCCTTATGTCAGCGGTGACAGAGGAAATGCGTGGGAAAATGGATTTTTCAAAATGTAACCATTCTGATTACCATGTATTAAAATTCTAACAGAATATGGTTATTCATGTTTTGTGTTCTAAATACGTAATTCCGTTCCAGCGACACTGGAAAAAGAAAGCTTTGTGTTGTTACCTAGAACATTTCAACCCAGAGGGTACACAGTCTAAAAATAGCTGGTGGATGAATTGCCATTAACAAAATTGTAGATAAGCTATCCATGGATTAATATGTAAATAGTTTATCCATCAGCTCAGGGTCACTAATCCTTAAAGTGACAAAGCCAACGCTGGCTGTGAAAACCTACATAAGAACTGCCCCTCTCCCCAAAATCTAAATGAAGAATGAAAGAGGAAAAAATGGGGTAACCAATAGAAGATATAAAATTTAAATACATAGAAGTCATTTAAGATTAAACGGGTTAAGGTGCAGTTCCATCCATCACCACACGGGGGCAGTGCGGCCTCAGAAGAAGACAACCATCTGGACATAAAGAATAACAAATATGTTACTGAGGCTTGTATGTGTTTTGGTCTGTGTATGGATCTGAATCCGTACACACCTTCTAAATCTAGAACACAACAAATCGAAGGTGTGATAACAAAATCAAACCCAAGTTATATAGATGGAAGAAAGTTACCCTAATTTATCATCCAGTATTTGTATTTTATTTAAACAAAAAAACAAAAAAATGGTCAGACGGTTTGCATTTGGACACTGTGCAGTGACGGTCTGGGTGAAGACGAGGATCATCCGCCCAAACCTGCACCTGCCAGCAAATCGGCAAAATGCAGCAAAGGGACCTTCAATGACGTTCTGTACGGAGCAATGTATGATGGGTAAGTGATGCCGGAAAGGATAGTAAGAGGACTGGCTGACATTGACATCTACAATAACAGTTCACAATTACTCTGACTAGATTTATAAATTGTAGAAATATTAGGATTATGTATAGACAGCAAAACTGCTATCTAAAATACACCATTTGGACCTTGTTTTCTTGCAGAAATGACACTTAAAGTAATGTAGTCAAAAAAAGTATTTTGGGGGTGTTTTTGTTATTGAATAGCATTATGAAAGTAAGTTTTCTAGTTTTCTCAAAAAGCTATTTTTCACATAGGTAGTTGGATCCCCATAGGTCCACACAGTAGGACAGGTAAGGTTGGAAAAACCGAGTGCCTTATAATTTGAAACTTCCCTAGTTTTATAAAGGATTCCTATAGACTTGGAAAGTTTGCCTTTAATGTAATTAATATGTCGTTTCCATGTTAGTTTATAGTCAATCACAAGAGTACTACATTGTTTTCATTAAAGAGTTTTTTTCTTGTTATATTATGACTTCATTCTTGAAATATTCTTGAAATGACTTTAATCTTATAAAAGTTTGACATTAAGTAAATAGTTTTTTTCTTAACCCTTTCAGGACAATTGCGTCTCCAGTGATACATGTTTGCATCCACTGTTATTCAACTGTAACTCCTGAACCGTTTACACTATTGAGAAAATCCAAAACATCACCTTTTGGCTGAGATTGTGTTCTTTCTGATGTGCTATAACACATTAGGATAGAGGCCTGCATTAGCTGAGGGGGAGGGGTGAAAGTGGGTGGAGCAGAGAGCAGCAGACTGTAGTCAGTAGAGAGAAACGGAAGATTTTTTTTTAATGACTTTTCAGTAGCATTTTAGTGAGGTTTTAACTTTCTGTGCTGAATTATTTACTGTTTTTAATATTTGAATGCATAAACTATTGTTTTA